>JAYMSL010001878.1:0-15697 GCA_036897195.1 Plantago coronopus
GGTGGTGTGTGATGTGGATAGGAGGTAGTGCCATGGCTGTGGTGTGGTGAGGTGACGTGTCAAAGAGGTGGTGGAGTCGGCCAGTCAAGGTTCGGGTTGGAGCAGAGGTAGCGGTTTCAGCGTTTGGAGGTTCTCGTTCAATTTCTCGTGGTTTAGGTTGAGATGATGCTGGTTTCGGTGTTTGGAGGTTATCGTTCAAGTTCTCGTGGTTTCGGTTGAGATGAGGAAGGATAGGTTGGTTTTGGTGTTTGGTGATTTTGGTTCAGGTTCTTGTGGTTTAGGTTGAGATGGTATTGGGTTCAGGTTATGGAGTTAGCTCTAGTTTTTCGGGTGTTGGTTTAGGGGAATTCGGGTGTGGGGTCGAGGTTTTGGTGAACCCGTGTTTGTTGGTTTAGGTTCGGGTTGTGGTTCAGGAGTTGTAAGTCTCGGTAATTGGTTTAGGTGAAGTTGTTTTGGGATTTAGATAGGTTTTGGTTAGTAGTCTCGGTTAGGTCTGGTATATCTCCGTGTGTAATTGTTTCTGAGCATTTCTTATGCTCTTCTTTAATTGAATGAATTTTTTTGCCGTTTCAACAAAAATATATTAGACACCAGTGCAATACATACAATTAAGTAATTCTTTTTTAATTATATTTTTATCATATATTAATACCATAAATTTGGAGAATGTACTTTTATTACTGTAGACAAGTAAAATTTGTCTAGTATAGAATGTGACATTTATAAAAACGTTATATATTAAATTCTCTAGCAATTTGGAATTTTACAAAATTAAATCCCAAGTTAAATTGATAGATTATTTTCTAATATATAAATTTAAATTAAATGTGCCACATTGTGAATATGGAAGGGAATAAGTCAAAATCATGCATTTGGGAAAGAGATATGATGAATATTTGATTTTGTGATGTTTGGAAAAGAAGATGAGTAAATCAAGATTTGATTTGATTCAAATCAAATCATATATGAATAGAAATAGGAATTCATCCTTCCACCTCGTGATTTTGGAAAGTACTCTCTCCTCACTAGTGTAAATAGAGGCGTTCATCAACGAGCTGGGAGAATTCGACGTTTGATCCACGTAGAAGTCTATACACTTTTGGAGAAACGTTTTTGGGAGATCAACCACGACAAGGGAAGATCCAAATCAAAGTCCGAAAAGAAGTTCTAGCCAAAGTTCCAGGATTTCTTCGTCAAGTTCAAAGCCAAGAATCAATGTTTGATCCAGGAAGAAGTCTGCGTGCCCTTGGAGAAACGTTATTGGGAGATCAACCACGACAAGGGAAGATCAAAAGCAAAGCCCACAAAGAAGTTCCAGCCAAAGTTCTTGGAGTTCTTCGTCAAGTTCAAAGCCAAGATCGACGTTTGATCCACGGAGAAGTCTGCGCGTTCTTGGGGAAACGTTATTGGGAGATCAACCACAACAAAGGAAGATCAAAATCAAAGCCCACAAAGAAGTTCCGGCCAAAATTCTTAGAGCTCTCCATCAAATTCAAGATCAAGCACGAACGCCCTTGGAAAATGAGATACTCAAATTCACGAAGTTGACAAGTGTTCATCACCAACTTCGCCAAACTCAAATTGCCGATTCAAGAGCAAGTTGTGAAGGCCCTTGAGTCAACAAATCCAAACTCGCAAGTGAAATAAAACGAGAAGACCGAAGAATCGAAGTCGCTCAACTTCTCCAAAGTCCAAGACGAATATTCCTTCAAAAGTTGAATCTGAGGATTTATAGAGATTGTACTCCAAAACTTATTTGAAATAAATAAAATTACATTGGTGCAATTGTTTGCCTATATTTTATTATATACACATTTTATTTGCTACAAATTTTTGGCACGCCCAGTGGACAATCTTTACCTCTCATCTCTTCTCTTCAAGAGTATAAATCATCAACGCTTCTGTGAAGGTTAACTAGCATTGGGGGCAAAGCACAATATCAAATCCTCACATCGTAGTTAAATTCTTCAAGCATGGAGGAAACAAGTTGGATAGAAGAGAAAATCTCAAGTTTGACAAGCAACATGACGCGGCTCATGAAAAGTTATGAAGATCCTGACGCCAAGCTAGATATTCTCTTGAACAAAGCTGATGTTGAAAACACAAGCGAGTCAAGTCAGAAACGACATCAAGAATACGAAAAGTGTTTTCAACAACTCGCTAGACAACATGAAAGCTCCAGTCCTTTGTCGAAAAATCACCACTACTTACGGATGTTAATTTCCTTACTTCTCAAGTGAAGGAATTCATCATCCAAACAATCAATGAAAACTTCAACAACAAATCTGACACATCGTTGAAATACATCAAGCCATACACTCGGAAGATGGACATCTTAGAAATGCTTGATGGTTACCAACCTCCAGAATTTCAACTATTTGGTGGTGAAGGCAATCCAAAGCAACATATAGCACATTTTGTTGAAACTTGCAATAGTGCTAGAACTAATGGCGATCAACTTGTAAAATAATTTGTGCGCTCGTTGAAAGGAAATGCTTTCAATTGGTACATGGACTTGGGGGCAAATTCCATCGATGGTTGGGACCAACTACAAACAGAATTCCTAAGTCGCTTCTACAGTACTCGAAGAACAGTCATCATGGTCGAGCTCACAAGTACAAAACAAAATGAAGATGAACATGTTATTGAGTACATAAACACATGGAATGATCTAAATCTCAACTGCATGCAAAGACAAAATATCTGAAGCCACGACCATTGACATGTGTATCCAAGGAATGATCTAGGATCTTTCATACATCCTCCAAAGCATCAAACTGAAATCATTTGAAGAGCTTGTAACTCGTGCTCATTGCATTGAAATAAGCACGAGGCCGGATGAAGCATGCAAGGAAAAACACCAAAGTTACAACGGAGATGACAGTGATACTACCAGTCAAAGTCTCGATAAAGAAGAAAGTGATGAAGATGAAGCACCATCGTATTCCATCTCTGCAGGCTTACTCCCAGATACGAGCTTAAACTATCTACTACCTCCAACTGAAGTCTCTCAAGACATGCTTCCAAATACGAGCCTAAACTATCTACTATCTCCAAATGAAGTTCCTGAAGACATGCTCCCGGATACTAGCTTAAACTATCTTTGGCCTTCAAATTGAAATTGGTGAAGTACACTCCTTGGTATGAGTATAAACTATCTTAAAGCTCGTTAACATGATTATAAGCTGTTTACAAGTTCTAGTCAAAATCAAGTACACTCGTTGGTATGAGTATAAACTATCTTAAAACTCCTTAACATGAGCATAAACTGTTTACAAGTTCCATTCCAACTCAAGTTCACTCATTGATATGAGTATAAACTACTTGAAAGCTCCTTAACATGAGTATAAACTGTGCAAGGCATCCCCATTTATCCAAAATGGAATTGTGTTGAACTACGTTTGACTTGATCCTCTTATGGTAGGCAGCTTAGAAATTTCTGAGCGCAGTCGAAAAATGAAAAAGTGATTCCCCTGCTTACCAGAGTCGTGAACGAAAGAAACATTGAAGGTGAATGAATCGACATGATGGAAAATCCAGTAATTTCCCCAAAGCAAATATGTTCGTGAAAAGTAAAAAAGAGGTGCAACTTCCATTCTTAATGAAGAGTCATTGTGCATGCATATGAAATTTGCAAATGAAAAAGTGGTCGTGACGTATTCATTTCCAAACCACTTCTCTTCGACGTTGTTCGTGAACCGTCACGAGGGGACATTTGTACACAAGTAAAATTTGTCTACTATGGAATGTGACTTTTATAAAACTATATATATTAATTTCTCTAGCAATTTGGAGTTTTACAAAATTAAATTGCTAGATTATTTTCTAATATATAAATTTAAATTAAATGTGTCACATGCTGAATATGGAAGGGACTAAGTCAAAATTATGCATTTGGGAAAGAGATATGGTGAATATTTGATTTTGTGATGTTTGGGAAAGAAGATGAGTAAATCAAGATTTGATTTGATTCAAATCAAATCAAATCATATATGAATGGACCGATAGAATTCATCCTTCCACCTCTTGATTTGGGAAAGTACTCTCTGCTCACTAGTATAAATATTAGAGGCATTCATCCACTAGCTATATTGTTCTGACTATGTAGTTAGGATAGTATAGGGTTTGGTAGCTTGATTTTAATGTATTTTGGTATCTGCGTAAGTTAACTATGGCAGTCTAGTTGCCAGTATGGGTGTAAGCATGCATTTATATTAATATAAGAAGCCTGACTCCATCATTAAAAAAAAAATCAAGAAGAGAAGAGCAAGAGCAAGAGCCACCACAAGAAGAAGAGAAGGAGCTAGCCAGGAATTCTCTCTTCCAACAAGCTTCAAAGCATCCAAGGAGGTCTTCAAGGAGTTTGCCAAGGAGTTCATCAAGGAGTTTGCCAAGGAGTTCATCAACGAGTTTGCCAAGGAGTTCATCAACGAGCTGGAGGAATTCGACGTTTGATCCACGGAGAAGTCTATACACCCTTGGAGAAACGTTTTTGGAAGATCAACCACGACAAGGAAAGATCCAAATCAAAGCCCACAAAGAAGTTCTAGCCAAAGTTCAAGGAGTTCTTCGTCAAGTTCAAAGACAAGAATCAACGTTTGATCCACGGAGAAGTCTGCGTGTCCTTGGAGAAACGTTATTGGAAGATCAACCACGACAAGGGAAGATCAAAAGCAAAGCCCGCAAAGAAGTTCCAACCAAAGTTCTTGGAGTTCTTCGTCAAGTTCAAAGCCAAGATCGACGTTTGATCCACGGAGAAGTCTGCGCGTCCTTGGGGAAACCTTATTGGGATATCAACCACAGCAAAGGAAGATCAAAAGCAAAGCCCACAAAGAAGTTCCGGCCAAAATTCCTGGAGCTCTCCATCAAATTCGCCATCTTTCTTTGACAGGGTAGCTTCCTGTTGCAGGGGAGGTACAAGGTAGTTATTAGAGTCATAAGGAGTGAGTTTGCATCGCATCTACCTGCCTGACATGAACATACTATTATCATGGTTTCAGAAAAGCAACTGTATTTTGCAACATCACTGTGCATTTATTTCATGTGTACTTGAGACCTCATGGGCTTTATTAAAGTACATTGCTTTCCTCACTGAGTTCTTTTGACGCACGCAAAATTATTTTCATGCATTTATTTTCAGATTATTTCAGTTATGGTGCAGTCTCTTTAGACGAGGGTCAGAAGGCCGTCAGTTGTGGAGATCGTTGGGATTAGATTGAGAATTTGAAGGTTAAGCCAAGTTTTCGGTCCATCTTTGAGGTTAATTATGTATTGAGGAACTGGGATGCTACATTACTGTTATTTAAGGGGACGTTGCACGTAAAGAAGATATTGGAAAAGCCTTACCTGGCGCAGATTGTGTTTTACATCTTGCTTCGTATATGGTATGTCTAGTAAAGAAATGCTCCAGTATAGTGTTGATGAGATGAATATAAATGGAACTTGCCATATTCACGGTGAAGGCGGGTTACTGGAAAACAATTGTTGTTGCAGCGTAACAGGCTCAACTGAACTCATTATCTACCGCTCTGTTGTATTTTTGGAAACTGGTTTGGAGCTCGATCTTGCCACAGAAAATCAAAATCTTTATCTGTAGAGTTTTGTGGAATCAATCATTTACCGACTCAAGACAGATTGTTGCAGTGTCGTATGATCATGAGTTCTGAGATATTGTTTGGAAGTGTAAGATATGTGTGCTGTTTATTCAACATCAGCCCAACATTTATTCTGGGACTGCTGTTTTGGATCGCTAAATCAATCTGGAGTCACATTGGCGCTTGGATGGACTGGTCTTTCGATAACTACGTTTCATTTGATGGTTTTCTGAATTTTGTTGCTATCCATGATACAAGAAAACATTGGATATTGGGATTATCAATTATCAATGTGTCTTATAGACGATTTGGTGTGTACGAAACTTGTAACTTTCACGAGTAACACTCCTTTTAATTGGACGAAAGGTTTGATCGGCATAAGTGCTTTTTAGCCAAATGGACAGGCCAGCCACACTTATGCTTCGTTTGATTACATTAGGTGGTGTTGTGTGTTTATTCTCGTTGGTGCATTACTAGGGCATTTGTATAACTATTATTCCTAAGTCATAAATTATTTGCCGATTTAAAAAAAAAAACTTGCAAAATTAATAAAGTATTACAGTCCCAACATTATTGCATATTGTGTCACTCGCGAATGTCTTTACACTGACCCAAAATAACATGGGTAGAACTAGTGAATTATCAATCAGTTTACATGTACTAGATGTAGCTTTGTTTAGTGGTCTTTCGTCTGGTGGTTTGACTGCCGCAACAAAAGTGCAGGTCAGTATCATATCTCTTATAGAAAAAACTTTTTTTTTTGTAAAGGCAAAATTTTATTGACTATAAATATGTACAAATGTGAGTTAAGCATGAAACTGCCTCACTCACCGGAAATCACCACAATCTTATACAAAAAACTTAATAGAATGAAAAATTCACGCTACATGTTATCTTTTCAAATTTGGTATCCATAACTTGCATATTAATTCACATTATTATTTTTAAGTGGTAGAAAGTGGTGGTTGGGGAAAACGTTTCTTGTTTGGGAAGATTTTTACCGTGTAAATTTACATATGAACTTCATTCACGAAATCATTTTGGTCGTTTAATAAAAATCGTATGTAGTTATTACTTAGGAGTTTTATTGATGATGGCCAAGGTGAACCAAGAGTGACAAATCATATGGAGCTTTCGTAAGCAGCCTTGGGCAATGGGATTGGCAAGGATATCGATGACAAGATAAAGTCACATGATATTCACATGTAATTATTCGAGCTTGTGTTTCAGAAATTTATAATAAATTTTATATTCTTTGATTATGTTATGGAAATAAGAAATCAGATGTTGCTCAACTGAAGAAAAAAAATTCACAAAAAAACCGAATATGATAATGATTCTAACTCTAGCCAAAACTAGAAGATATTTTATTTAGAATCGGTATTCATAAATACACCCTTCTTGCACAACATATTTAATTTCTTCCCACGATTGGCACTACTAGTTGGCAGGTGATTTCTTTTAAGAAAGCGAACATATTTGAAATTGTGAATATTGAAAAGTTCAAATATGTTGAAATTTACAAAATCCGAACAAGCTAGCTAGATCTGGAATATGTTTAATGATACATCTATCAATATGTTGAAGACATCAATTAGAGTCATGTATAATTTAGAAAATCTTTGAAGATAATTTAACTTTTAGAATTCATCATTTGGTTCAACAATGTTTAATGATACATCTATATAATTGTTGAAGACTCCAAAGAGAGAATCATGTATAATTCAGAAAATATTTGATAATGATTATAAATCTTAGTAATCTATTCATTTTGTTCAACTGTGTTAAATGATATGTTTATATATTTGTTGAAGACAACAAAACAAATTGGGTATACTTTAGAAAATCTTTGAAAATAATTTAATTCCCATGAGTAGTCCATGTATTTTGTTCAACTTTACTTTCTAATTGTGACTACTTGCAAATATAATAAAGTAATTAAAATCAATTAACCATTTTTGTATGCGAAATAAAAATCTATATAAAGGACAACAAGTTTATACCAACACTCACCAACACAAAGAGTTTTCCAAACAACTGTTGAGAAACATTCATCATTATCTCAAGGTTTCTTTTAAATTTTTTTTATCTCTCAACAAGTTGGATCAAGATTTGCACTATTATTCGTTTTCTTCTTCTTTTCTCCAATATTAGTTTGCATATTTGAATTGAGACTTATAATGAAAAAGACCTCTGGAATGGTCATGTTCTGTTGTATATTTAATTGTGTAAACCTTTTCGCAATTTATTTATTCTTACAACTGTGTGTTCTCAGGTAAAACAAAATATCCACGTTATTCAAGAATGATGTACACCTTTTTAGATGTGTATGCTTCAAGCCTTAGAATGCATCTCCTCCAGATGTTAATAATCTTCCTCCTGGAGCAATTGTAATCCATCATACCCAATGTGGGCAGGGAGGGGTCAAAACGGCCTGGCCCATCAAATCCATCAACTACTAGGTTGAAGAGGAGGGTGTCAAAGCTAACTGATACTAAACTGCAAGCTAGGTAATGTTTCTAGTAATTGAGACAAACAATTACTCAAATTTTTATGACATGGAGGAATACTAGCTATTTTTGTATTGACAGTTGTGTACTACAAATTTCTTTTATTTAGATACGTTTTTTAAAGCGCAACACACGTGCAAGTGATGCCATAACTTTTTATGAAACTTTTATTAATTTGTTGTGCTAGTTTTTGAAAGAATTACACATGTAATAAGGGATAAAATTGATGTTTTAGCGCAACTTCATTATTAGGCTTTCTAGTCACCTAGAGTATATTTCTTCATTTACATAAAACCTCCAAAATATAAAGACAATAAAATATATTTTTTCTTTTATTCTTGACCTTCTCAAGTTTGTTTTTCATTAACGCTCATAGTATACATTATTGAAATTTTGATAAAATGTTCTCATACTCGATGTCCTTTTCTTTTCTCTTTTTGAAACAGCAAAAATATTGATCACTAGTTTAATAATATCGCTCCAACGCTTGTGTTCTTATCAGATATGACAATTGCCTGAAGAACCTCCTCAAACTGCTCAAAATTAACCCAAGTCTTGCTCTTCATCTCCGCCTCAAGAATCTATCCAAACTGCTTGAAATACTGATCCAATGTTTCGCTCTTTGTTTCGCAGGCCAATGTTCTGATTTGTTATAACAACAGCCTCGAGAATCTCCCCAAACTGCTCGAAATACTGACCCAGCGTCTCGCTCTTCGTCTCCCAGGCCAGTGTTCTTATGAGATATGACTGCAGCCTCAAGAATCTCCTCAAACTGCTCGAGACGTTGGGTTAGTATTTCGAGCAGTTTGAGAAGATTGTTATGGCAGTTGTCACATCTAATAAAAATTCTGGCCTGGGACAGGATGAACGAGACATTGGGTAAGTATTTCGAGCAGTTTGGGGATGTTCCTGAGGTGGTTGTCATATCTGATAAGAACACTGGCCTGGCTGACAAAGAATGATAGGTTGGGTCAGTATTTCGAGCAGTTTGAGAAGATTGTTGGGCCAGTTGTCACATCTAATAAAAACGATGGCCTGTGACAAGAAGAACGAGACGTTGGGTCAGTATTTCAAGCACTTTGGGGAGATTTTTGAGCCGGTTGTCATATCTAATAAGAACACTGACCTGGGAGATGAAGAGTGAGACATTGGGTCTGTACTTCGTGCAATTTGGGGAGATTCTTGAGACGGTTGTCATATATGATTAGAATACTGGCCTGGGAGAAGAAGAGTGAGTCATTGGCTGGGTCTATATTTCATGCAGTTCGGGGAGATTCTTGAGACGGTTGTCATATCTGATTAGAACACTGGTCTGGGAAACGAAGAGCGCGGCATTGGGTCAGTCTTTCGAGAAGTTTGGGGAGAATTTTTATGCAGTTATCATATCTGAGAAGAATATGGCCTAGGAGACGATGAACAAGACATTGTGTCTGTAATTCACGCAGTTTGGGGAGATTCTTGAGGCGGTGGTCATATATTTTAACAACACCAGCTAATCCAATTATGGCTTTGTGAGTCCTTTTTGTTTTTCCTATTTTTGGTCTTTAATCTTGCTTTGTGGTTATTTTTGGTGGTTATTGCATTGAGATATGTACTCTAAGCTATTTTGATTCCAATGAACTGCTATATCATGTTTAGTTACTTATTCAAGTTGATTATATATTTTTCGAGAAATTTAACTGGGCTAGTACTTGCGCCACACTAGACTTATTGGATAAATTTGTTATTTGAGGGGACGTTGCACGTAAAGAAGATATTGAAAAAGCCTTACGAGGCGCAAATTGTGTTTTCCATTTTGCTTCTTATATGGCATGTCTAGTAAAGAAATGCTCCAATATAGCCGAGTTCACGAGGTCAATATATATGGAACTTGCCATATTCTGGATGCTTGTGTGGACTATGGAATCGAGAGGCTTGCTCTTTGGTGGAAAGAAAATTGTGAATGGTAATGAAAGTTTACCTTACTCTCCACTAGATAATCACGAGGATCCATATGGTCGGAATAAATCTTTCAAGTGAATTAACAAAAAGTTCAAATTTGTTGAGCTTACATCTGGACAGTAGGACATCACTAGAATTGGAATATGTTTAATAGCACATCCATCTATCTATTTCTTGAACATAAGAAAGAATAATAAATAATTTAGAAAAACTTTGAATATAATTTATATCTTAGTATACCATACATTTGGTTCTTTAATGGTGTGTCTATATGCATATATTTTTAAGACAACAAAACGCATCAAGTATACTTTAGAAAATCGTTGAAAATAATTTAATTCTTAGTTTAAAGGAAATGAAACTTATTTAAAATTGTGAATTAACAGTAAGATCAAATTTGTTGAGTTTACAAAATCTGGACTAGCTCAGAATAACTTTAATAACACGTCCATCTATCTATTTCTTGACCATAAAAAACAATCAGATATAATTTAGAAAATGTTTAATAACATAATTATTAATAAACAATTTATTTGATTCAACTATGATTAATGATGCTTCTATTTATTCGTTGAAGTCAACCGAAAATATTAGGTATACTTTAGAAAATCCATTTCTTTTGTTCAACCTTACTTTCCGATTATGACTATCTACAAATATAATAAAATATTAATTAAAATTCCTTAATCATTTTTGTATGCTAAAAAATCTATTTAAAGGACAACCATTTCATACCAACTTCCACCAACACAAAGAGTTTGTGAAGCAAATTTTGAGAAGCATTCATAACATCAAGGTACTTTTTTTGTTTTATCTCTCACAAGTTGGATCAAGAGTTTCATTATTTTCGGTTTTCTTTTTCTTTTCTCCAATATGAGTTTGTATATTTGATTTGATATGTTCAATGAAAAGATTTTTACATTCGTTATATATGTTCCTTTGCTTTTACAATTTATTGTATTGATTTTTTCTCAATTTAGTTATTCTTACATGTCCCTAGGTGAGAAAGGCCACGTATTCAAGAATGTCGAATGTGTCAAGAAAAGGGACCGATGCTCTAACAAGTGAGGTGGAAACTAATATACAACAACAGATCCAATTGTCCATGGAAGAGCAAGAAGTTCCTGATTCAGGCATACCACCATTGCAAGCTGACACAAGTGATGATGTACGACAGTACATCCGCCTTTTCACGGGTGTAGGCTTCAAGCCGGAGAATACATTTCCATCAGATCTCAATAATGGCCTACCCGGGTCAGTTATAGTCACTCATGCCAATGTTGGCACAGACATGTTGCGGCGGAAGGGGTCAAAACGACCCATTGGCCCATCAAATTCATCAACCTCTGGACGGAAGCGGAGGGTGTCAAAGCTAACCGCGATTAATCCGCAAGGTAATGTTTCTAATTATTGAGATAAGAAATTCATTTATCATTTTATGATACTGAGGAATGATATTTTTGTATTGCCCATTGTGTACTATTAATTCCTTTTATCTAAGTACGTTTTTGAAATCACATATAAGTAACAAGTAATACAACCAATCTTAGTTCAACTTCTATTAATTTGGTTGATCTTTGTTTTCAAAGAATAATAACGGCTAAATGTTCAAGTGCAACTCCTTTGACATGATATCTAGACATTTTATTACATTATAAAACCTCCAGAAAAATAAAGACAATAAATATATCTCTTCTTTTATTCATGGTCGTACGGAGATTGTTCCTCATTGGTATCATTTTATATTTTGATCCCAAGTTGTTATTCAAATTTCCTTAAAAATATATATTCTTGTACGCAATGACTTACACACACCACTATCCCATCTCACAAATTACATTTATATCATTATATGAAGTCAGAGGTTGAGCTAACTTATGCATGTAGGTTCCGCTGCAACTAATGAAGTGACAGTTCACATTCTTCATGTGAACCCCACAGAGGTTAGAAATTACAATATTTGTTGCGTTAGCTTATACTATTATTATATAATTAATGTCCAATAATACATAATGATCATACTTGTTTCCAGGATGTAGTAATGAAAATTATGGAGCTTGTTTATAGTGCTCCACGTGTATTTTATATCCTATCAGTCTCTGGTGTTGTTGGGAGTGTGAGGCTCACACAACGCGACGTACCTGATTACATAAATTTTTACGAGGTATTTATAATCTTCTCAATCTGTAAGATTTACACTTTTATCTTTTAGAGTATACTTGATTCACACTTTTCTTTTCTTTTCTTAAAGGGGCCATTTGATTTGTTGTCACTCTCGGGAGTCTTTACACCAACCCAAGACCGCTTGGGCAGAACTGGTGAATTAACTATCAACTTACGTATGCTGGGAGGAGATGTAATCCGAGGCATTGTCTCTGGTGCTCTGATTGCAACAACAAAAGTGCATGTTAGTTCATTTCTCCATATAAAATAAAAATCATGAATAGAATGGAAAATTTACATTGTAATCATACCAAATCACAATTCATAGTTCGCATAGTAATCACTGGAAAATGCAACATGTTAACTTTTCAGATTGGGTTTCATAAGTTGTATATGCATGCTCATTTTTTTTCTTATGTAGGTAATACTTAGGAGTTTTGCTGATGATGGCCAGGGTGAACCAAGTCTGGCAAATCATATGGAGCTTTCATAAGCAATCTTGAGCCATGACATATTGACATGGATGAAAAGATTATGCTTCACGTGTAGGGCCGGATCAACTTTTCCGAGGCCGGCCCCCTGTGCGATTTGTAGTTTCCAAATTCAAAACTACGTACTTCCGAGCTAGGTCCCGAATTATGGTTTACAATTTGTTTTGTTTAATTGTGTTTGGGTTTTTTATTATTTACGAAATTTCTCCTAAGTCCTAAGTCCTAAGTCACAGGAAGGAGAAAAATTGCTACAATAATATTTACATGTGACAACAGTTTACAAGAATAATTTTTGCATTTTTTTCTCAATTTGATTTATGAGTGATTTATATACAAAAAGCTTTTTTAAAAATGTCAACAGAAAAGTATAACCATAATCCAGAACGGAGGAATAAATATATGATTACTGTGTCTTCCTAAAATGAGATATTTTGTGTCGTATTAAAAAGATAATAGATATTGAACCTAAGCTAATTTTTCTATATTTTATCACAGACCGTTGAAATTTTAATAAAAAACTACTATCACATTTAGATTAATAGGACTTCAGTTATAAGTACGTAGCGTTTTAAATTAGCTAGAAGTTTTTAAATAATCTATGAAATTAAAATTTGAAAGAAAACCTAGGTTAAATAAAATTTACTAACTAAAGCTAGAAAATATAAGAGTAATGGAAACATAGAAAAATAAAGTACGAAAAGAGATCCAATATAGAGAAATAGAAAACAAAACAAGAATGAAACTACAAAAAAGAAAATTACTTCAAATAAAAAAGAGAAAACAAAGCAAGAATGGAAGTATAAAAAAAGAAAACCAGTTTAAAAGAAAGAGAATTGAAAGATAGGAAAAAACAATAATATAAGAATAAAAGGAGTCATAAAGTGGTCCAGCGGTTGAAGAAAGGAGTTGAAAATCGTCGCAAATAAGAGGTTTAGGGTTCGAGTTTTGGGAGACACAGGTTTAGGTGTATATTAATATTACTTGATAGTTGTAATAGTTTGCCAATCCAAAAAATATATATAATAATAAAAACAAACTTTAAAATGTAATTCAACAAGATTCGAATATCGGTGCTGTATAAAAATGAACTCTAAGTAGATTGCCAACTCCACTTAGGCTCTGTTCTTTTCAACTTAACTTCAGATCCATTCAGTTCAGTTCAGATCCATTCAGATTTGATTAGTTCAAATTTGTACTTCACTCTTCAGATTCATTAAGTTCAGTTCAGTTCAGTTCCGAAATCCTCAGCTGAAAAGAACAGAGCCTTAAGCAAACGTGACGGATTTTTTTTTATTTTGTGCTTTAATGAATATATATATAACTTTACGAATTTAAAGCACAACCACCACCACCACCACCCAACGCCCCCGCCCTAGCCTACATCGCCAACCCTCCGATCCCGTCAGCTCTCCAGTGCAGCTTTGGTGATAACTTCTCGCGCTAATTAATTCCAACAAAACTCCAACAGAAGTTTGTTAGCGTTGAAATCGGTTGGAAATGTGGTGGGACATTGTTGGTAATTTTCAATATCTCTCGTCATGTTAATTCATTGTTGGTGTTTTGTTGAAAATCTGTTGCTAACATCAATTGAATTTATTTTGTTACAATTTGTGTGTTGGTACTGCCCTGTTTTTTTGTAGTGTTCAAGATCAAGCACGAACGCCCTTGGAGAAGGAGATACTCAAATCCACAAAGTTGACAAGTGTTCATCATCAACTTTGCCAAATTCAAATCGCCGATTCATGAACAAGCTGTGAAGGCCCTTGAGTCAACAAATCCAAACTCCCAAGAGAAACAAAACGAGAAGACCGAAGCATCGAAGTCGCTCAACTTTTCCAAAGTCCAAGACGAATATTCTTTGAAAGAGTTAAATCAGATGATTTATAGAGATTGTACATATTTATAGTATCAATAAAATTTTACCGTTTCAAAAAAAAAAAAAAGAGATTGTACTCCAAAACTTATTTGAAATAAACAAAAATTATATTTGTGCAATTGTTTGCCTATATTTTATTATATACGCATTTTATTTACTACAATTACTTATTAAGAATTTTACATAATTTATTCGATTCTTCAACATTAATTGACATATTTTCTCGTTTTGTTGTTTTATTTCATTCGATTTACGAGAGTTGATGCATGGACCACAACCACGACTATTTTTTAACTTATTTTGGCATGGCCAGGTTGGGACCTACATTCACAATTTCACAACTTAAAACAAAGAAAATGTATCGAATTGCACATTAAATAAATATATATATATATGTACTGTATTAAAGTAATGAGTTGAGTTGGATATTTAGATCAACTTGAGAATTGACCATAAAATTTGTCTTTCATGTTACAGCTAATGGTGTAGAATGTTTCGGCCTGGGTGGACAAGGTTTTGTTAACGAAGTTTGATGTGTTAGCTAATAAATGAATAGTGAACAGAGTGTTATTAGAGAATTGAGAAAAGTGTTTGGATAAGAGTTAGTGTTTAGTAAATTTTAGTAGGGAATATTATAGGGGTGTAATAGATGTGTAATAAATGTGTAATAGGTGGGGTATGTTATTAAGAGAGAGAAGTGTGGGGTATGTGTAAGAGGGTGTAATAGATGTGTAATAGGAGAGTAAGGATAACAGGGCACGGGTACCGAGCGTGTTAAGGGCTTAACAGATCCCACTCACAATTTTCTCCCCAAAAGTCTGTTAAGGGGGCTTAACAGAGTTGATAAACGTTGGCCACTCAGGCCGTTTGTAATTTACAAAAATATCTTCAAAAGCTATCTTAGTTAACTTACTCTCTGATTATAATTGCCGAACATACTTGTAACGACCCGACTCATTACTGAACAGCTTGCTGGGGTGATATGCTGGCCTCAAAGACCAATACATATTCTAATCAAACACACTTAACTATGGAGTCCTTATGGATGAATTTCTGAAAATAAAGGCACACCTTGTTAGCCTTGTTAGTATGATTACCGTTTTCAATCCCTTTAAGCTCACC
>JAYMSL010001879.1:0-15695 GCA_036897195.1 Plantago coronopus
TAATCCTTAAATCTGAACTCAATTGAATAAACCAGTTGTCGTAAATTGAACTCAATTGCACAACTCAAATAGTTATTGGCATATATATATACTATAATAATAATAATAATAATATATATATATATATATATATATATATATATATATATATATATATATATATATACTATAATGTCATACGGAGAAAAATTTAGTGGTCCAGCTACGTACAACTCGGTTTGTTTCTTGATGAAAGAAGTCAATGTCTAAAATGGTACAACATCCCATTCCCTAACGTAAAATCTGAATGGTACATAAAGCGAAGATGGGGATCTACTTCTCGAAACTCATTCCTACCTAATTTAGCCAGGAGGTTTGTCAACCGATTCACCTCCCGATAAACCATTTGTATTTTTATGTCGTCGAAATCTGACGCGAGGAGTCTAATTTTGCGCACTAGACTCTGCCCCGTCCTCAGAGGTACCGGCTCCCTGCGAAGACAATCCAAGGAAAAAGAGGAGTCATTACGTAATACGTATTATCAATCTCTTAAAATTTCACGCAAGTGCCGTCTGTAAATGAACACGAATAGCCCATAATTCGGTAGTACAAGTGTCCGACAAGCCGATGATCCCCCGTCAAAGCCCGAAGAAAATGTCCTCAGCTTGAGCGGAAAATGCAACATGTCCCACTCGGCCCAGGATTGCCTAAAGAGGAGTCCTCTGTATTCGCACACTCAAAACCAGCCCGTGGAGGTTCCCAAACACGAGGAGGGTTGACAACGGGCTTCAGGTGAGTTTGCCAGAAAACATTGAAAGTTCTCCACCCCCCCCTCCCAAAAGAACCTTACCTTGTTTGCAAAATCATCCACACACCACACACAAAACGTGACTGCGCAGGAGAATTATTTGGAAACGAAAAAAGAACATATGGCTAGCTAATCAGATATCGGATTTTCGGAAAGATGGCTTGGTGGAAGAACCGGAAATTAGGACAGTCAAGGAATACGTTAGAATGGACTCATCGCTGGAATCGCAAAAAGGACAAACAAAATCTTGAACGCAATTAATCTTGCAAAGAAATTGTTGTGTAGGGAGCCTATCCTGCGAAGCAAGCCAACTGAAAAACTTAATAGGAAGCAAAACGTTTAGACCGATACCATAGCCAAATCAATTTAACAAACTTGAGTCGATCCACCACCTAGGTATATTTATTCGAATACTTAGACCTTGCTTAGACATGAGTATATACTTCGAGTCAAATAAATTTTACCAATCTAAAGAGAAAATTATTATTTCTCTCTCTCAACGAACTAACCGGTCAAATATCACAGGTTAGTATATTCTCAGTACTAAAGGTTGACCAATGATCATACATGACTCATGCCTTAAGTGTGGCTATGACTAGAAGTTTTGTTTTTAGTCCTGGTAGCCGTGATATGAACCTTTAAGACATTTTGAATGGTAGTATACTCTAATAATAGAGTTTCACATTTGGCGAGAAAGGAAGGACAGCTCAGTTGGTAAAACGATTCACATTAGTTGGTAAAACGATTCACAGTAGTACGTTTGACATTTTTTGAAGGAATGAATTATTGTCTTTTTCAGGAAGGTATCGACCTAAGTGAGTAGTTTTTCTTAAAATTAATTATTACACGATCTCAAATAATAATGGTTTATTTGCTTGTTTCCTTTTCATGATTCCTCAAATAAAGTTTGCAGGCCAATATTATCACAAACCTATAGCATCATATCACAAAATGGGACTCAAATTACACATTTACATATCAATAATAAATATCTCCAAAGGAACAACTAACTAGCCTTGAATCTGTAAACCAATCAAATATTCAAACAAATTACAGTACATTCATATCCAAACTGTATATGCAATAAATAAATAAATTGGAGCCTTATTGGGTAAATAACCACCTCTGTAAAATCCAATAGCACCCTGTATTTGCACAACCTTTTATTAAACTGCAGCATGCTCCAGATCAAATCACAGACTGTGTACAATGTTCAACATGATTTCTTCAAACAATCAAATTCAACATGATTTCTTTCCCTTCACAAGGTATTGCTTCAATTGATCAGGATCACGCCTCGCAAGTTCAACTTTTAGGCCATGCTTCATGTACATTGTTAAGGCCATTTTTGGTTCGACAGGGTGGTTCGCTACAACCATTACCCTATACCTGTACAGGATTGAGGCTGCAGCAAACTTCATCTGATAGTACGCGAAATCTTTTCCTAGGCAGAGACGAGGGCCACCGTTGAAGGCAGTGAACTTGTAGGCTGATTCACTCATGAAACGACGATCACGTAGCCATCTCTCTGGCTTAAACTCCTTGCAGTCTTTGCCCCAAATTCCCTCCATTCTTCCCATGGTGTAGATTGCATATACTACCTTGGTTCCTTTCTTTAGTTCTGTCCCATCTGGAAATTTATCATCTTCTAGCACCTGTCCAAGATTCAATTTTGTCAAAGATAATCAATATCATGACATCTAATTATAACAGTAAACCAAACTCAACTATAACAAATGTTTGTGAAACTAAGCAATAGACTTCATGACAGGATTTTGAACACAGCCTTGTTAGTCACTAGGCCTTTATTTCGTCAATGTTCAGGATTCAGATTGCTAAACTGAAGCTAATCAAATGCAGTCGTAACAATAAATTCAATGACAATTGTGATGATATAAAAGGTTTCAAATGTACCATACCTCCTTATGATCGACAGGAACAGAAGGGTACAGCCTAAGAGCCTCAGAGAGAGCAGCTTGTAAGTAATCCATCTTCTTCACTTCCTCAGGCCTAAACACAACTTCATCGCCAGTGTTGTCATCTCCTCGTTCACTCAAAATACCACATATCTCACCAACAATCCTCTCCTCTACATCTGGATTCTTGTTCAACAACCAAAAGAACCAGCTGAGTGCAACTGAAGATGTGTCTCTCCCTGCCAAGATGAAGTTCACACAAATATCCCTCAAAAACTTGGCTGAAAACGGCTTTCCTTCCTCGTCCTTGAGACCCATAAACACTGTCAAGAGATCTGACCTCTTCTTAGTTTCGTCCAGTGATAGTTCCTTTTTCCTCGAACGGATAACCTCATCTGCAAAATCATCCACCCCCTTTATTGAATCCTTAAGGATCCCTTCACTTCCTAGCTCAAAGAAACGCATCAACTTCCAAATCATCGTTGGGGTGACAAATCGCATTATTGTTGCTTCTGTGGCTGCTTCAAACGCCCTGGCGAATGGAATGTCTGGCAGGCCGAGACTTAGACAACCTATTATGAGTAGGGGAACAGATACATATGAAATGTTTATGAAGAATAAAAGTTCACATAAATACAAAAGTACTTCATTCAAGTAAAAAAGCTCCATTTGCTACATGTTATAGGTTTTCCTTACCTGGATCCACTCCAAAGGCGATCATGCATACATTGTCGAACGTTAGCCTCAATAGGACATCCTGCAAGTCAATAGGACTCGATGTTTGGATGGAATCTTCTAGAACAGGAAGGAGACGGGCGTGAACAAGTTCCAGGAGTGAATCAGTAGTCATTTGCCTGAATTTCGAAGAATGGAACTCAAGACTAGCTGTTTTCCTCTGCTTCTGCCAAATCTCATCATCTGCATTGAAGATACCGTCTCCTAGAAGATCACGAACCGTGCCGCGAAAAAATTCTCCTTTTGGAAAGTTTGTAAACTTCGTCTTAAGAAGGTACTCAAGATTTCTGGGATCCGATGTCACGACACAATTCAGGCTGGTGAACCAGGGTCCTCTGAACAAGAACGTTCCATTCTGCGAGTGCAAAACTTCCGAAAGCCACTCGTATATATTCCCCTTCACACCAATGATTAACGAAGGCAACATGCCAACAAAAGGCCAATTCGGAAGCCCCTGATGCTTCTTCTGCCGCAAGGAGTTTATAACCAAGAATACCAGAACTGCAACGAAAAGCTCGAACATTTGAAGTTCCGAGAAAAAAGAGAAGATATTCACTCGTGTCGTTGCATTAAACTGCGAAAATGTAGAAGAGGAATTGGTTGAATTGGTAGGATTAGACATGACTATGTGATGAAAATAGTGAGGAAGAATGTTGGAGAAGTATGAGTAGTTCATGAAATGGTCATGTGGGATTGGAGTAGGATTAGAAGCAGAAATGTGTGTTATAAAAAGTGGTAGTAGTATGATCAAGTGGCTGTTTTCTTGGCGTGCATGAGTTTGTGATTTGGTGAGCTGAATGTTTTCTTCAACTTGGGGCTATTTTTGTGTGTGTTTTCTTGCAAGATGGGGTTATATATTTCTAGTTCATGTGTTTCTGGGAATTTTCTACTGTGTTTGAGATAGTGTGTACTACAAATAAGACATTGTTTTGGCATGTTTTGGTATGACTCTTTTCCAGGTGGGCTTGAGCCTTTGGAAGATAGGAGATTGGTGGCAGTGTTAGTTAGCCTAAATCTGCACTTTTTGTATGAGGGGTTATCAATTTTGTTTTCTGCTGTAAGTGACATGAAATCATCACCCTTTTTGGCTAAATGTGTAGCTTATGATAAACTAATCCAAGTTTAATTAAGCTTAAGATAAAATAACAAATATGTATGACAAAACATTATACTGGTTTCTTAGGTGAACTGTATTATATATTTTGTTAATCTGGGTAGACTGTTTTTGTGCAGGCATTATTAATTAGATATAGGATTTAGTTATATTTGTAACTTAAGGTTGAAGTGTTTCCAGTTGAGTGTAAACAGAGAATTTGGGCTAATGGGGGATAGGAAATTGGTGGAAGCAGGTGGCCTACAAGTGATTTGTGTGTATAATAAGAGCTCCAGGATACATGCTAATTACAGTTTAGTGACCTACAATTAATTTATAAAATGAATGAATACTAATACGTGTGCCTCTGCCTAATCTTATTCTCTAATTACATCAATCTTAACAACAATATTCTACACGCCATTAATCAGACAGCAACTTTGCTTTCCAATGAAGCTGCTGTTATTTCTTTGTTTTGTTTCATCATCTAATGAACAAATCACGCCAGATTTTAAAGTAAAGGCAATAGATTCCACATATACAAATACGGGTGGAACCAGAGGTGCATAGTGGGACGTCCGCACCCTCACATTTAGAAAGATAAAATTTTATATGTAACACTTTAGAAAAATTAGAATTTTTTTCGCAAATATGTTTCTCACCCCAACATGAAATCTTTGGTTAGCCTCTGTATACAAACTTGTTGGGGGCGATCACACCGAATTGAAACTTCGACTTTAGCGGAAGATCGCACATATGAAAACTTTACTGTGGCTTTGTGTAAAATAAGAAACTTAAGGGGGCAAAATGAAATTTTGGACTTATTATTAATAGTGATACTCAACGCATATCTTATCAGAAATTTGCCCGTCTGTCATATACTAACTGCTTAAAATTCTTCTTTGTCCTCAGATCATTCTTTGATCTGGGTTTGGGTTTGAATTCGATCTTCGTCATTTTATTCATCGCAGATCAGATTGTAAGTTTGTGACTTATGAGTTCTGTTTGATTAATAGCTTACACTGTTGCTGTTTATGCCTGATTATATGGATCTGTTGAATTTTTGATTTTTAATGAAGAACGGATACTAGTAGATTTCTCTCTATGAACACCACCTGCATACAATCTTCATCAAATTTTCCAATAGTTTTTAGCTGTGTTCTTTAAGTTTAACCTTCCTATTTGGTCTCAACTCGTTTTTCGAACCTGGCCTTGCAGAACAGATTTTGATGATTCAGCTCTAAAGAGTTCAAGTTTTAAACTTCATAGTTAAATTCCAGGTTCAGCTATCCAGAACTGTTTCATGTTCTCTTACAACGCGGAGTAATGTTTTTACAATATGTAAAAGGAACATTTTTTTTTCACAATTAAATCACTTTACACTAAAAGAAACTGCATTTCTAAAAAAAATCATTTCTCACTATATGCTATTTCCAGAAAAAATAACAAAAAAGGGAGAAGATGCTATGTGTTATTGTTCTGTGGATTTCTACAGAAAGAAACATCAAAAGGGTTTAACTGGTAGCTTTGTGCCCTTCAAGAAATGGCCAACCAGCTGACGTGCTTGCCTTGGTTTAAACATTGGAACCTCGTGCCCTGCTCCTCTAATTGTCACGAATGATAAACCTTGGTATTCGATTGTCCATCCACCTACTTGTTGTTTGTCTGTGTACCACGGAGTCCAGTCTTGTGTCATTGTTAAGTTTAGCTTGTTCAAGCTGTACCTAGTGCCTGTCACCGGTACTCTTCCATCCGTATCACCACTGTTGATAGTTAAATATCATCAGATTCTTTACACATAGGCTTTCATAATTGAGCAACGGCATTACACAAATTGCGTAGTTTATGTTGTTAATTTGAGAATAGTGTACCTGAAAACCCAAACGCGCTTATTGTTGGCAATAAGTTTACTTAAGATCGGAAGTATGGAAAATGGTGCATCATTCCAGACCTGCGGAATGGTGTCACTGCAGGCAGAACACATGATAAATTAGCATAGTTCACAAACGAAAGGGGACTAACAGTGCTCGAACGAATTGAAATTAGGCCATCGAGAGAAAATATACTTGCAATGATCCCAAGGGTATGGAATCTTGGTAGTATTAGCATGAAGAGCTTTCTGTACATCAGGTCTATTCAAATAGGCCTTGGTATAATCATCAACACAAGGATCATAACCTGCTAACATCCTCCTTCTTCCATCCTGTAACATAAAAAATTTCAAAGTAAATTCAATTGGTCAGAGAGAATTTCATTAAACCAAATTAGAAATATTAATATTTTCTCACAGTTCTGGATACAATTCGAGAGACAGCAGCACTCTTAACACGTCGAAAATGTCTTGAGACTGTCGTGGAGTTCTCAACACATGTGGGAGTATACAAGCTATACATGTCAATGATGTCATATACATCGTAGTATTTGTCCATGGCGTGGTCGCACGCATAAGTTAAATTCGCCTGGCTGAAATCACATACTTGTTGTATCTCTGCATATAATTTGTCAGAGATAACAGCATGGTGCCACGCATAGTCAATTAGTCCCTTCTGGTCTGTTTCATCGTCCAGGACTGCATTTCCGATCTGCATTTCATGTACATGTCAAATTCATTACCGCACTCCTAATCTTAGAGAGTTCAGTATTTCAAGTACTCACCATAATACCCTGAAAATTAATGTACTCATCCTTGGGAGCAATCTTGTTATTATCAACAACTTGCTCTGCTAGTTGAGGAACATAATGTCCTGAAACATTACAAACACGACACGTTACACATGTGCATCTCTAATAGTATATATATATGTGACACAGAGAATGCGTATACAGTTTACACAAGAACGAATTCGAGAATGTACCTGCATAACTTTCCCCTGCTATGTAGAACTCATGGGACTTGTATTGAGGAAACCTTTTAAACCAACCCACCAGAAACTTGTATGAATCTTGAGCTGATTGTTATTTATCAAAAAATTTAAAAAATTAGTCAAAGGGTGAAGCTTAAGTTAGCAATCTGATTCATCATGTTTTAGGAAACTTGACAGCTAAAATACCTGTAATATTGTCACCAAGTCGACCAATATCACTGGTGGTGTTTGTGTACGAGAATCCAACTCCAACCGGAGCTTCTATGAACAGTAAGTTGGCAGCTGCAGGCGGAACATTTTATAGTGTTTAGAAAACAAATTTGAATAGTTATGAAAGAAGAAAAATGTTTCAGGTACTTAAAAGTTAAAACAGTTCAAAAATCAGTTCTGGATTTCATCTCGATAAATCGAAAAACTGAAACATTTCGATACTTTTCATTCGGTTTGAGTGAGTGGCGTGCAATGAGTACCTTTGTTCCACGAGTTAGGATTAAACTTGAGGGATGGCTGGTCCCCTTTCTGGGGAAAGAAAGGTCCCAATTCTTCTGATTGACCATAACCTACTGACGAGCATCCAGGACCTGAAATTCAGACAAGTACAGTTTTCATTCTTTACCATCATTTTTATTCTTCACAACAAACATTAAAGAACAAGTAATATAATAGAGATAAAAATAACCAATTAAGTAGTATTGGATAGTGATGCGCATTTAGTCCTGTGAATTGGCGTTTTCCTGTACAAATTTTCTAGCTTTCAACGTTACTTTATTACATGTAGATTGTCACAATTGTATATTGACCACATACTGTATGAACAAATTACCACTTGAACATAATCTGGTCCTATTTGGACCACATTTTTTGGTACCTAGCACGCTGGCTTTTCTTAACACAGACCCACAACTCCACAATCCGGCATAATTACATGTCTACATATAACATACTTACACTGTTAGTCCCCGTTAATCTGTCATTCGAAAAAACTTATATATGCTCATCAGTGTACCTTAATTTTGAGATGTAACGATATTTGTTCGCCGCATGAATAATGTATTATAATGGTTATGCCTCTAAAATTTAATAATCCTGAATGCATCACGTACTTAGTAGCATTTAGATTACAAGAGAAGCAAACCAAGCATGTTTGCATCACATGCCCAAAATTGTCGACGACGGATTCAAGAAATAGTTGGAATCTTTTTCAGTTATAGAATGTTCCATTGATGTACTTTATAGTAGTAGTACTTAACTGATTAAATCTCATCAAATAACCATAATTTGAGATCTAATGTTGAATAGGGAGTATGAAACCCTGTAATAGCGTACATATTTCTACCAAGACTGCAAGGTTTAATAATACAACATCTTTTTCGAAACGGTAAAAGGGTGAGTCAAAATTCCTTTTTATTAGTTAGAGATGACGCATTAGTAAAATGGAAAAGTAATTATACCATCAAGACAATCAAATACTAACACACTTATATAATCGATTTTACCAATCCAAGAAAGTGACTTATGCATCGTTCTCTTTTGTCTTTGAACAATTATGATTGTGACATCAAGCCCATAATATATCTTTTATTTAGTGAATTTCGCAATCAGTTGAATAAAGATTATATCATATAAGTCATAACACGGTCAAAGCACGCCTTTATGAAACAAAAATAATCCATTAAAAAAGATCAGACATAAAATTCAGGAAGATTGATCCTTCAAGATTAATTTTGTTAAACCTTTGACTCAATGGCATCTACTCCATGCCAGTACACAAAAAGCTTTATGTAAAAATGAAGTCATCTCATATAATATCAAAATTCCATATTAACTACCTCATGAAAACTTATATTAATCATTGCATGTACGTAGTATAACTGATAGGAAATCACCCATCTCGGTACCGAATTAAAGTCTTCCGTCAGATGGTTAGCATATCATATGTTGTAAATCAAAACAATTGTGTTTATGTCATTTAACTTGATAATTATATAACAATTATAAACGGTTTAACAAAAGTAACACTGAAACGGAAATCCTATATAAACTTGCAAGATAAAAAAAAATGAAAAGATGAGGTTTTAACATAGTGATTACATACATACCTCCATTGAGCCATAAGAGGAGAGGTTTCCTATGAGGAGCACGAGTGGCCTCAAAGAACCAATAAAACAGCGCTCTTCCATGGCTCTCATTGACCGTCACGTACCCCGCGTACTGCTTGAAACTAACGGGAGGCTGCCCCGGCAGCTCTGTCACGAGGTCGGCTTCTTGCTCGGCCGGAATAATTATGGCTGAGGCAGCAGAAGCCGCCAAAAGCAGTAGCAGACCGGCTGCAATGCAATGCATAGTATCTTGTTCTATATATCCGGCTAAATTAGCTGGAAGTTTGTTATTTTAGCTATATACTTGTGTTATGATTGGATGTGTGATACTACTAATATATATAGGTGAGAGGGAGGAGTGTGGAGAAGATAATAGTACAAGTAAAGACAGATAAGGGAATGGGGATGGGTTGTATTGTTATATTGTAACGACTAGCTAGCAGAGAAAAGGATTCTAGTTCGTTGAAATTCACATCATTAATATTCCCCAACTCATTCCCGGTCTTTTTGGATGTATAGATTACGTCCCTTTGGGACTATGTTTTAAAATCCAGAACCGGAGTTTATACGACAATTTTAAAAAAGAGGTTGAATCCGAGTTTAGCTGGTGTTTTGCCGAAGTTATATGCTACCGGTTTATCTAATTAGTCGGAAGTCGTAAAAGGCCGAAATCAGGAGTTCAACCCAGGTGAGTTTTAAAACATAGCTTTGGGATCAATGTACACGCTAAATTAGTAATTGATCCCTCATCATTTAATATTAATTTAACACAAATTTCTTGTGTTATACCGGCCTATTAGTGTAAAATAATACAATTAGTAAATATTAATTGTTTCAATTAACATTATTACAGATCAATCTTGCTCATAAACAGTCTAACATATGAACGAAACTCAATTAGTAATATGCTACTTCTCTAATTAAAAGATCGCAGGTTCAAATCATCATATTAATCATTTATATACCGATTAAAAAAAGTCTAACATATACCGGAGCTATTAATTCAATTCTTAAATTTTAAAAACATGAAGTAAAATAAAATTCTTAAAATAATGGATCTTAAGAGAATCTTGGTGTTAGATTATGACCTAGATGTAATTGTTTCATCTAACAGAATCCGTGTGTAATTTAAGAGGGGTAGATGTAATTTTATGTTGACTTACAACAGACAATTAATGGGTCTGAATATAGACGGTCTAACACAAGACTTATTCTTCAAACGATTAAAGATTGCTAAATGATAAATTATTAAATTGAATATGGATATTACACTAAAAAAATAGACTGGTTTATATATAATATTTAGATGGTCGAACCAAGAGCTCTAGCTTTTAGATTAAATTGATTAATATTGCCACTTATATCATATATGCACATGATGAAATCACACATTGATCAAGACACGTGTTGATATGTAGGGCCCATATATCATCGAAAGGCAATGTATAAATAATCTCAATAACTTGATGGTCTTGTATATTCGAAATAATTAATAGTGATTGGTTATAAATAGAATTAGAGGTGTGTCATCAATAGAGTTGTATGATGTTTGGTTGCATAACACAATATATATCCTCAAGCTTGATTAGAACGTCAAGTCGTCAAGCATCTGAGGGAGTGAATTGTGAATTCGAGAATGATACACCCAAGACCGGCCCTAAGGGTGTGCGGGCAACCTGCCCGCTGAGGGTCACATATTTTTGGGAGCCCACATTTTATATGAAATGATATGTATATGTATGTTTTATGTGTAATAGTTGAACGTAACATCCATTCGTCTTTCTTCAAATGGTTCAGCTAGTATTTAACATCTATATGATATTGTGTTTGATCAAAGTATGCATTGTAAATTTTATTTCTTTTAACTTTTTATTATTTTAGGCATGGGATCGAGTATACATACAGGATCTTCCAAGTCAAGTGTCAACTGCCAAATTGCATTCAGTAGTGAATTCTTTTCAGTTACTTGGCATTGTTGTTTGAAATAATGTGGTTAGTTGCAGTATTTGACTGACAAAGTTAACCTCATAATTCCAGCATAATGTGGTGGGAAATTACTTAGGATTGCGGCAAGGGTGCTTAGTATAGGACTTCCTTGACTAGAAAGAACAATTAGGCCCAAAGCATGCATGCAGCTGGGAAAATTTGTCATACAAACTATACAAAAATCAGTCATGGAGATTTTATGCAATTAATATATTTTTCAGTCAATTGCTTTCTTTTCACAAATCTGACTTTCAAATATACTATCAGGTCTGCATGATCTTTTACTTAATTTAGAGTTAAGAGTGGATTTCGGAGGAGTACGGTCGTACAAGGAAGGATGAACTCATGTAAAAATTTCTTCTGATACACACATGTAATAAAAATGTTCGTTATTATGTACATTTGTTGGTCGGAAAGGGGGATATAACAGTACTCTAATGCACATGGACTAGTCCCCTCCGACTTTACGAGTAGCTGTTCGAGTGAATGTTTTAGTTTTTTTTCCAAATTGTCCACTAGAATTGGAAGCATAGATGTGGTCCACCTTGTAATGACCTGGATCCAGTATGTTTGATCCATTTATGGATTAGGATTACGTATTATATATATTGGATTGTGGTTGTAGCTTCAAATGGACTCCAGTCCAACTATTCAAAACAATATTGTCTAGAATCTAGACCTCTAGGCAAAGTAAAACTGAAACAGATCAAACAAGATTGCAGTTTTGAACGTTCAATGACCCTACGGGACTAGGCATGTTTCTGGGTTTTATACTTTGCTAACTCCCCCGGCCAAAAAAAGGGATAATTGCAATCTAGTGCATATTGTGAGTTTATATATCAGTGTAGTCCATCTCGTTAGTTTTATTCCACTTTAAATAAGTGGATTTCAAATTAATCTCGTTTAATTGTATTTCATAATGGTTTGCATCCATTATTGTTAATTAATTGTTTTCTTTATTAGATAATACAGTTTAGTTCATGTCCAAGTTTAGTTCATGTCCATTGAGTTCAGTTCAGTTCAATTCACTTTAGTTCAGAATTTTTCAGAGATTTTTAGGTGAATCGAACAGAGCCTAACTAGTGATGTAACTAGTAACTAGTGTTAATATAACAAATGTTGTTGTAACTAGCTAGTGACACTTTAAAACCGTGTAACTAGTTATATGCATTCGACACACACTTATCGTTTAATTAAATACGGTTTTTAAATTTCTTTTGGTTTATCGTTCCCTTGAGGTTTTAAAATACGATGCATTAATTTTTGGGATAGTTAGACTCGTTCAAATTAACTGAAAAATCGTTGAACTGGACTGAATGGACATGAACTGAATTGAACTGAACACAAGTGAATTAAGTTGAACTGAACAGAGCCTTATTGAAATAGTTACATGGGATTTTCTATCATTAGTCAAGGTGTCGCCCTAACTAACTTCAGTCACTTATTGTAAACCACTAAATTTGCAATCTAACGGCTTAGATTGAATGACTAGCTACTTGTTGCACTAAGTATCGCTATGGGTGTGGTTGTTGTCGCTTCATGTCGCTTTGAATTAAATATTATAAAAAAATTATTAAAAATAAAAATAAAAGAATATGTAAAATTATATAATTATAATTATTTTTAAAAAAACATATTAAACATGTTGATTAGAATTTCCTAATTATATAACATTCCTACTTCTTTATTAACCTTACAAGTATAGTTTTATTTAAAAAATATTTAATTTTTTATTAAGAAAATTAATTAAATTTTGTATTACCAAATATGCAACAAGTAGCAAGTTATAGCAACAGAAAGCAATACCATGTGTGATGCATCGACAACCTCACTGAAGTTGGCAACAGCCTGACTAAAGTTAGTCAGGGCGACACCTTGACTGCCGATAGAAAACCCGTAGTTACTTTTGGTTTCCAGGTATTTTCATTATATAATTAGTTACTAATCATTTTCTTTTTTCGAGAATCAAGATATTCATTCATATGTGAAATCAACCATAATAGCAAGTACATATGGCCTTGTTCTGGCACTGAACTACCATCTACACAGGTATATTAGCCATACCTTCAGCATCACAGACAAAGTTTGATGCTAAATTATGAGCTACAGTGTTGCCTAGTCTACCTATATGGACAAAGCTAACACTACCCACTGTACTAGCATTACGCAGTATACTATCAATCAGGTGCCCTGCTATACCCAGTTCCGACTTACTGGAATTCAACATCGACACCACACGCTTGCAATCACTCTCCATGATTACTTCTCTCCAGCCCTGTTCTTGCGCTAGTTTCAGTCCATCATGCACAGCCAGCACTTCACTTACCTCATTATACACATTCGTAAGTTTTCGTCTACGCCATCTTAGGATCGAGCCCGAGCTGTCCCTAACAACAATTCCAAGCCCAGCTGCACCAGTCCCCTGATTAAAAGCTGCGTCGACGTTGATCTTTATACTACCTTCACGCGGCGGAGCCCAAGCTGCAGCACTGTTCTGTGTAATTGGACACGCAAATGCGACTTTTGCTGCATCAAATCTGGACAAGAAGCCTTCCGTAAATTTCAATAATTCCTCCGGCTCCCCTGCTCTATCTTCGTGCAGCTTACGGTTTCTATGAAACCATAACCCCAGCAAATGACCACAAATTTTCGAAACTCACAAGCAGACAGCCCATGTTTAACCGACTGAATCCAAGTTGATATTGAAGTTAAGTTACCTGAAAGTACATGATGCGGTAAACCAGACAGTGCCCAAACCACCCGTGCAAAAGGACACCTAACAAAGGTATGCAGACAATTTTCTTCTATTGTATCACACATACCACAGGTTGCATCAGTGATAACATTACGCCGAACCAAATTAGCAGCAACAGGCAAACCTTCTTTCATAAGTCTCCACATGAAGATCTTCACTTTTGGTGGTATGTCCACTGCCCAAATAAAGTTCCAGTCTAGCTGGTTTTGTTGTGCAATCGGCACGGCTGCTGTTGTTAACCTGTCAGTCCTCAGCTTTCTAGCCACATGGTATGCAGTTTTGACAGTATAGTATCCCGTAGGAGACGGATACCATCTTCTAATGTCACTAGCAGATACATTCACTGGTAACCGAATGATATCCCGCACATCTTCTGGGTCCAAAACAGCTCACAAAGCAGGAATATCCCACCCCTGAACCGTCTCCCAGTAGAAAGTCTGACACTGGAACATGTACATCTGGCCATAAAGGTGGTGTAATAGGCCTGCGAGTGGTATCCCGTGGAATCCACGAATCTTTCCATACATCAACAGTTGTGCCATCTCCAATGCGCCAGATTATACCCTCTTTTACCAATGGAATGGCCCCATGTATACTTTTCCAAGTATAAGATGTTGTAGACTTCATTTGAGCCTCAAGGATGTCACAATTGGGAAAATACTTCGCTTTCCATACCCTACTAAGCAATGCATCAGGATTTTGTATTACTCTCCAAACTTGTTTACCCAACATCGCCATATTAAAAGCTCCCAAGTTACGAAAGCCCATACCTCCATCCCTTTTGCTATCACATAATGTATCCCATTTGACCCAGTGAATTTTTCTATTGGTCTCATCTCCCCACCAAAAGTTAGAAATAACAGACTTCAAGCTCATGGATCAAATACTCAGGTAATTTGAAGCACCCCATCACATAGGTAGGAATTGCTTGTAACACTGACTTAATCATTGATGAACGTCGTTTTACTCACCAAAATAGAATTTATATTCTGCCAAGATTATCCTAATACAATTCTAAATAGAATAGTGATAAGGTAAATCCCGAGGTCGGTCTCTACGGAAATCAATATCCTTCTAACCAGTTAAACACGTAAACTAGAATTACTAGCGACTGAACAAAAGCAATTAAACAGATAGTTGGTTTGTTTGTTGTTTTGAGCAATATAATTACGAAGAGAAACGAATAATAAAATACGAACAGATAGATGGATAGGATAAATAACAGATAAAAGACAGGTGCGATGTAATCCCGTATACTAAACCCTAGACAGATAAACGGACATGAATGACGATTGCAATTTAGATCGGTTTTTGCGCGCAGTACGATAACAGATAGATTTTGGCACCTAATAAATAGGATGAAACTAGTACATGCTCCTAAACAATCAATCGAGTTGGTGAACATTCAATGTACTCTCACAATACAAATAAACTTAAACACCTATGCATATAGTAGGATT
>JAYMSL010001880.1:0-15677 GCA_036897195.1 Plantago coronopus
CTCCGTTGAATCTCGAGTTTGCTTTGCATTCTAGCCTTTGTTGTTTTAGCGTTTCGGCGATTGGTGGTATGGAGTGGCAGTGGTGTTTTGAGTAGTGGGTATATTTATGGTGTTTAGTTTCGTTTTTTCCTCCTCTTGTATTGTGTCGATTACTCCTTGTAATTGATAATCAAATTCATTAATATAATTTTGCCGTTACAAAAAAAAAACATTCTTTCTTCAATTCCTCCATTTTCGATCAAAACCGGCCATTGCAATAGCTAGGATTCATCTATACAGTTATATATTTTGGCTATGACATTACTAAACTTCCCTGACTTTCCATTTTTAGTTATAAAAAAAACTTTACCCAAATAAGGACGCTACCCCACACATTATCGAGCTCCCAGTGCACCTTGTCAGCATGTAGGATCATTTGAAAGACAGTTGCAAGGTTTATTCTAATGCGAAGTGAGAACTACTCGTACCTTATATTGAGTGCTTTGTAGCATTAGACCATTCTGAGTGCCAATAACAACAACAGTTCCTTGAATTTTGCATTTTTGACATATACCTAAGGGGCTGCTACTACTACGAGCTGATCGCAACCCGTTTGGCAACTGAATCTCGCTAGTGACTCTATTTTGTTATCCTAAATAAGCCACATTACATAGTCCCACAAAACACCAAGTCCCAGAAGCAACATATTCAAAGAATTCCAACTGCAAACTGCTTACAGATATTTCCCCAGTACAACGTTTCAAATATCCAACATCTTTGGCAGCATCCTCGCTCTGGATCTAAACAAGGCTTAATACACCTGCATTTACGCAAACATACATACATCTTTAGTAGTAATATGGTTGCTGGAGAACATGCATGGACTGTTTGGTATGCGTCTAAGAACGCCGTTTAAGGCCTTGAACGATTGCTACAGTCCGAATTGTGGTTGACATGCGTTTAAGTTTTCACCTTACACCAAGTTTTCTTATTTTCCCTATTTACTTCATCACTCACCAAACAACCTTGACACCACTCATATCTTAAGCATACCCTACTTTCCTACACACCTACTAGTATTTCCCCTAACAACCTATTCCCTCCGTTCCAATAAAAACTTTCTAGCTTTCCTTATTTGGCGCGTTATGTTACAAACTTCCTAACCCAAAATATGGAATCCCACTAACCAATTCTTTATTATTTATCTTTCTTATTTTATCCTTACTTTCTTCATCTCTCTCTTACTTTTTCCAATCACTTCCCAGTATTTTAACATAATACCCCACATAAATTAATATTTTATCCAACTTTCTTAATTTAAGATAAAACAACTACTTAGAAAGCTTTTTAAAAAAACGGAGGGAGTATAAAATATTTAATCCAAACACTATTTTTCAAATCATATAACCCGTCACTATTCACTCTTAAGAAAATCGATAAACTAGCTTTGCTAAAAGCATGCCGGGCTGTTTTACACAACTTTAACAAAAGCTCACAAATTGGTATCTCGTAGATCAAGGATATATAGAATAAGCATCCTTTTATTTTTCTTTACTTCTGTGTGTGCATGCAGATGGTAAGTAAAGCATAGTATTACACAGAAGTGACAAAGAGCTAAACAAGATTGCGTCATCAAAGAAAAATTGCAGAATTACTTTACCAATAAAGCTTGACGGGGAAAAGATCTACTCTATCGGCTCCATTCATAGTCCACTGTTCTATTACTACTGCTGCTTACGCGATTCGGATCCTCGGTCTTTATTGAACTCACAAAGGTATGCCATCCTAAGAGATATGGCACAACATACTGCACAAAACAGTCACATTAGATCCTATAAGCAATATAGCTAAACTGATAAAGAGATGATCATGTAACTGAGATGTAAAACATGACAAAACAATCAACCTCTTTGAGGTATTACTTGGCAAGAGAAGCCAACCCCCACCCAATAAAACATCATCAAGATACCCATACTAACCACACCAAAAAATAGATACAACCTAGATTAACATGTAACTTTAACCGCAATTAATTGTGTGCATCATGTCGTACATCTATGATGGAAAAATTGAGGTGTCATAATTGTACAATAGATCCTGCAACACCTTAATGATGAACTCATGACACCTACCCACCTAAGTAGATTGCAATTCAAAGCTTAAGTGGACAGGTTACAGACTTACAGCCACACTGGTGATACTCTCTCTTCTTATAGTATCTTTTTATATTCTCCTTGTCTTTCTAAGTGATGTTTAAATGTGATCAATAGTGCAAAAAATCAAATACACCATATATATTGAAGATTTGACAGAGATGCAACTTACATTGAAGGACGCGGTAAGAACAGCAAACTCCGCCCTTGAGATGGGGATATAGATACTTTCATCCAAATTTAACAACTTGTTTTGAACACCTTCAGATGAAGACAAGCCAGTATTAGTAATAGAACCCAATTTATTGGTGAGACTCCCACCTTAAGTGCACTGTATTTGACAAGAGATTGGAGTCGTACTGAGATTAAAGAAGTAGCCAGAACCATCAGGTAGGGGCTCCACCTTCAACACTTTCCTCACCTGACCTTCATCACTGCACATGTCAATTATAATTAACATTTTTGAGGGAATAAAAACCTGTCACACTCACAATCATGCATTTGAACAGCCAAATAATGACAATATAACTACAAATGTATAACATGACATCTGATCTGGAAAACATATTTCTCCACAACAATTATCGATTCACAACCAAAGATTTACCAAATATGACTTTGAAACAAATGGCGGGATTAGTTGATTATCAAATGCCTATCTGACGACAAAAGTCCAACCACAAACTTAACAGGATGAATTCTCCAGATGAAGAAATAACTGCATTTCCGAGTTGGCCATTGGTAACCAAGTGCAGCTAACGACATATAAGGTGAGAGAAATGCAATTTCTACTGAGCTGCTGCGACAAAGATCTAAACAAGTTATCTTACCTTTTCCCTTTGTGAGGATCATGGAAAAATTCACAAGTGTCCTTCCCCCTGAGACTGATTATGTTTCCAATTTCAGTGGCAGACAATGTAAATACCTGTAATGACGTGAAACATTAATACAAGAAATAATGGTTTACCGGCAAGCCCAAAGGAATTCTGCAACAGACACAGTCTAGACCGGGAACAGAGGACTACATTTTGTATTCATTTCTATTTAAAACAAAAAATATCGATCAAGTCACACTAATGAATTCCAACCCCATTCCCAGGCTATGGATCACGGCTCCGGAGGAATATATAATGCTTTAAAGTTTAAATAGAAGAAGCTGATAGAACCAGAACATCATAAGTGAGACAATTGTCAAACAACCCAGCCTCCAATCAATAATTGGCAGATACCATTTCATCTAATTACACAATCACACGCACATAAACAAAACAATATGAAAAAGGAAGTGAGAATAATTCCTATCTGATGCTTTCGGAAAAGAGACCCGAGTGCAGATACACATATTTATTTCCCAATACGCCAACCACATGCTAAGCATAAACTACTGTGACCGTGCACAAGTTTGATGAACGATGATACATATGCGCACATCTTCAGAAATAAATGAAGACCATATACCTGCTTTCTAAGCCAATCATATTGACGAACACCAGATGCAGGAGCAAACTGGAGCACAACAAAACCCTCCTTTGATAGCTTAAATGCCCCAGACTGTCTCAGCCACAGATTATACATCAGATATGATTTTAAAAAGATAAAGCATCATAGGATGTGATCAAAGGAACAATATGATTGTTCAAGAAACATACATCTAAAGGAGTAAACTCAGGTGGCCGTGGCTCCACTTGTAGAGCAGCTTTCCCTTTGTATATCGAATAGGACACATAAACCCTTGGAGACGATTGACCTGTAAAATATGTCCGAGATAGTAACTAAATTTCAAGTCTTAATATCCATCTCTTTATATTCATCAGTAGATTCATCACATAATTTGACATGCACACTTGCTTGCCCAAACATAAAGTGCCATGAGCAATCAGACACAAGCGAACACACGGGCAAAAAGCACTCAAGACACAGAAATGCAGCTGTGAGGGGAACTCATTGTCCCAAACCATGGACAAAGCTGAATTAGCACTCTAGCTTGTAGATTATTCTACATGTCAACCAAAACACAACCTTTCGTCCCAACTAGATCATAATAGAATGCAAAGAAACAACAAAAAGGGAACCCAAAAACTTGTTAAGCAAATGAAACAGAAAACAAGAAAGTGACATCTCCTAAAAGCAAATTTAGCAAAATTGAGTGTTGAAAAGTATAAAATGAATTTCTATAAAACTAACCAGTGTGAGAACCGGGCGACGATTCATAGGAAGGGAACTTCTGGGCTTTAACGGTGAAGGAGAAGTGTTTGGTTGTTTTGAATTGGACGGATGTAGGTATGGAGGGATTTAGAGAGGAGAGATTGTTTGGATTTTGGAGAGAGATTAGGTTCCTCTTCAGCTTGGGTGTTAAACCTGAGCTGAGGTTCAACGTTATCATCGTGTATCAGTCTGCTTCTCTTCTTCTATCTCTGTAATACTAATACTACTAGTAGTAAAGTAATACAAAGGGTTTTTGGGAACAAGAGTCAACAAACAGGGCGCTTCAAGACTGAACTTGTATACTGGGTTTACTTCAATTTTTTTTTTTTTATATGAACCTTAATAGAGATAATTATAAAATAGGTCGGATAAGTGCATCACACCTAAGTTCATCGCAGTCATATTAGATTTAGGTATCAAATTCTTTCCACTTAAATTAAATACAAATTTATTTGTTTAAATATCTTCAATTTCATTTGTTTAATTGAAATTTTATTTAAATAAATAAATTTAGTTTAATTAAAATATTTTAAATTAAATGATGAGCCTTATATGAGTCTGTTTTATAAAATGTAATAACATTTTCCTAATACAAATATTATATAAAACACTTTATCAATATATTTAAATGTATGATAACATACAAATTCAGGAACTAATGAACAAAAATGAAAGTTTTTTCTCAAGTTATAGTAATAAAAGATCCGTCTTTCCCAAAAACATGCTGACCTAAATCACATTAAAACTCTTAAAAACACAAAAACATGGCGCTCAAGACGCGCTCTAGCGCTTGAAGAGCTCAGGGCTCCTTAAGAGTTAAGACCCGCTCTAAAAAAATCCTTAGAGCTCGCTCTAATAATTCTTTAAGCTCGCTCTGTTGTTAATTCGTGAGTTAAGAGTTTTTACTTTTTAGAGTGTTTTTGTGTGAATTAAGGAGAATCCAATTTGCGAATTAAGCGTGAATTGAACCTTTCATACCATTAAAAATCTATACTATATATTGTGCTCCTAGTGTATTTATTTGTGCATTTTCTCTTAATTATATGAATTATTCATTTTTCCTTAAAAAGAACTATTACATTGAAAAATCTTAAAAATTATAAGTATAAAAATATTTTATATATACTTATAATTCATTTTTCCCTAAAAAAAACTATTAAAATGATGCGTTGGTGCATATACATTTAAAAATCTTAAAAGTTATACGTATAAAAATATTTTTTATATACTTATAATAACAAGCACGCTTTCTATATATTTCATTTTTTAGCGCTCTAGCGCTCATGCTTGCATCCACGCTCCAGGTGATCTAGAGTCTATACACTGGCTTATATAACTCTAAAATTCGAGGGACGGTTTCTTTGCAAACTTTTAACTAAAACTACACTTAATGCATACTTAAATTGGGTAGTTACTTCTAACTAACATGCTAGAAACACGTGTCTCATACAAGTACCCATCAGATCGATAATTACATTCAAGTTCAATAATCTGATTTTTAAAAACAACAACAAACACATCTTAAGCTTTTAGACCAAATTGCAATTTAAAAACTTTATGTAATTATTTTTTCATCCTTAACTTTTTATAAATTACATAAGTTTTTTATTATTAAAAAAAATCCATTAATGGAGCTGGGAAAACTCTATTGCGGAGCGGAGCAATTTTAAAGCTCCAGGGAGGAGCTGAACAGAGCTGTTTCAAAGCTCCAATGGTGGAGATGTTCATCTCCGTGATCAGAACTCGAATAGAGCTCCAAGGCGGAGCAGTTCATGAACTGCTCCGCCATTGGAGGTGTTTCGAAGCTCCGACATGTGAAAAAGAAAATAGGGAAGAAAAAGATGAAATCAATGTTAAAGAAGATGGTGTTGTTAAAGAAGATGGTGTTTCTTATAATAATTTTGGTAATGTGGTTTCAGAATTTGTTATAAAGTTGAAAAGTTGATATTGCAAAATCAAATACTTCAAGGAGTTTTATGTAAAATGGTCATAAGTCTTATTTGGTTGGTTTATAATTGATTTATTTTTTTTAAAGAAAAAACTGATTTTGTGAACTCAAACGTAATTTATAATCCAGTTGGTAGCCAACTCTGTACTTATGTGATTTAAGAAGGAATTTGAAAGTAATGCACCCTAATAAAATCAACAATCTCATTGGAGATCTCCTCTAAATGTTAAATATCCCTACTTATTTTCTTCCTATCACCAACGATATTGATCGAGACGCTGAGTTGAAATGTACGGAGTACATGCATGAAAACAAGAATCCCCCCGTCTGCTTGCAGAACAGCAAGAACTCTGCATGGTCTGCCAGGATGATTATGATCTTGATCAAGATTACATGGCAAAAAGTGCGGTTTTGGAGTGTAGCCATGAGTTCCATGTCCATGATACTAGATGTGTTTCTTCGTGGCTTTTGAGCAGCAGTCCTTGTTTAGAGCAAGCAGATCAACAATGTTCGATAGAGCTCTAAAAGAATAATTTTTGCTTGCTGGAGCAATTATGTAAACATTGTCGTCAGCGTTAATACAATTTGATTTCAGAACATCTAATCTGCTGATTCATGGTTCATTCTGTTGCTTCAATTGCTGCCCCAGGTTTTTCCAGGAAAAGTTAGTGTGCATAACATGAGTTAATGTAACACCACAAACACTAGGCCGAGGCTTGACCCTTTGAGCTGATGTGCTAATGATGGTGGCTCTCCGGGTGATAAAACAAAAACAACGGATAAGTTTTACAGTGTACACCTACATCAGTATCTTTTCCACCAATGCTAGCCTTCTGTTACAACTGGATGGCTGTGATCAGGGCTTGAGCAAGTCAAGTGCCTAGAAGATTGTTCTAATCTGATGGCCCGTATATCACTACGCTTCCTGCAGAGGCTTGGTTTGCTGCTCGATTGCTACCAAAGTTTTTCCTATTTGATTCCCTGGCAATCCTTGAGCCAAACTGAAATGCCAACACAAAAGGTTACCCAGCTAAACAAAAATCAACCGAACTTTATTCCAGTTTTAAGAATGTTCGTGCAAATATCCTATCCTTTTGAAATCATAACAACAGAATTTCAAACGCCAGGTCAAGAAAATATAAATAGAAACGGAAAGATCACATGTTTCACAAGATGATAGAGCACCTGAATTGCTCTTTTGGGCAGAGCAGCAGCTTCATTTAGATTGAGTAATCTAGCAACCTGGAATTTAATTACAGAAACACATGTCAATGATATATGCTTACTAAAAAGGAAAAGTTCAAAGTTATTCATGCTGCCTCGTTAGTTTAACAATTACATTGTCGGGCAGTACCCGAGTATGATTTGTGACAATTTTGCATTTTAAAGAACAAACCATATTGTGAAAATATATTGTAAAAAGATTTCCGATGTAAATAAAGATATGCCAAACAAGAAAGTGATACCTCTCTCAGAATTTTTTTATCACCAATTCCACTTGGCTGTCCAAGGTCAGCTATATCCCATAGAGGGATATCAAGCAAAATTCTTATGACATCCTCATCCAAGAACGGAAATCTTGCCTGATAAAAAATAACACGAAATCAATAACTACACAGGTAATTTACTACAGAAGGCAGCAATCTAAGGATGTAAAACAGTAAATGGATGCTAATTACTGCAGCACCTCCTTGCCATTGTCAGCTATGCATCTATCATCTCTTCCCAAATTTCTTTTCCAGATTCTATGCATGTCTAATTTCATTTCCTGATGGAGTCCAAGCCAACTGGTAATGTACATGTTGAATTAACATGTACAAGAAAAGAGTTAGGTAAACTGAGCAAATTAAGTGCCAAATTGAAAGATAGGATTAAATATGCACCAACATCCAGAGGCAAATTATTACTGAAACGTCCATGCACATACAAGGAGTAGGCATTGTGGCCGAAGCTATTCAGCCTGAAGTTGGCCCACATCACTTGAAACAATCACGCTTACAACTTTTCAAGTGAAGTGGATGAATCTTACCCACAATGTCTAATAGATTTTCCAATTAGAGGACTAGAAGGGGGAAAAATTAACCATCCATTACTAATTACTATAAGAGAAGGAAAAGGAAGATCTAGGATTCATGTTTATAATTTTATTACTTCAGTACAATTTAATCATGGGCGGCTAAGGCCATGCGCGGGGCGCTCGACCGCGCAGGGCTCACCTTTTTTGGGGCCCCGGGCCTTAGCCCCATTACAGATTCAGGATTGAATGCATACTTAAATGTATTGCGATTATAATAAGTATATTTTGTTGTTGTGGTGCAGTGGTAGAAACTAGAAAGACCATCATTGTCACAAGTGGTTTGGGATCGATTCCATCAAGATACTTTTTAAATCCTTTAATACTCTTTTAAAAATTATTTCATCATTTTAACTACTCTTTCAAGTTTTGATATAACTTTTTTACATTCCAAGGCCCCTTTTATTTCCTTTATTAATACTCGAAATGATATTTTTGGACGATTTTTTCTTTTTATAAAATTAATTATATTTGAATATAAAATTAGAACTTGGACCTCATTCAAAAGTTTTGCACAGGGCCTCGTAAAACTTGAGACGGCCCTGAATTTAATTGTGGGTATATAGCATGTATTTTAAACTAACACACCTTCCATTTCTAAACTTTGTCCTGTGCCTACCATATCCAGCACACTGTTCATCAGCACCAGAGCCCACCAGAAGAATCCTGGCGTTAGACTTGTGTTTTACACGGTGGCACCCTGCATTATCAGCATCCTTCATCTCTTCATAAAGATAGCCATCTCCGCCAGCAGCTAGCCATAAAGCAATACCTATATTTAGATCCTAAATAGAAAAACGATCACGACAATGGAAATACTGACAAATAGCATCAAATTTTTCCAATTACATTTCTTTTCTGATATGTAGGCGCAGAAAGAGGCTGCCATTGGATTCGCGGGGGGGGGAGCTTCCACAGGATGATTATTCTTTTTTAATAGCATCCAATAGCAAGTTTATAACTTTTGGCACGAACCAGAACTACTCATACTTCTTTTTAAAATTTTAAATATCCATTTTGGGTGTTGGCAATCTTATAACAAGGCAAGCAATTAGAAGAAACAGCATTTCAGTGTAGAAAGAATGTAGTCCAGTGGTCATTATGGTACCTCAGAAGTTACTTGATATAATCGTATTTAATGATAACTAAAAACAATTTGCAGCAGCTGAAAGAACAAGATGCATCAAGATAAATGCTTATTTAGTTGTGACATGTGTAAATAGTTGAATACTTTACCATGTAGGTCTTGGCAGGATTAATAAGTGACATGACATGCTTAGTCTCAGAGGCCAGATTGTGCAGATCAGCGTTAATCTCTACAAGGTTCCATCTGCAACTCACATGCAAGTAACAAATAAAATGTGTGCAAGCAAACAATACAAATTAAGCATGATAAAGTGGAACAAAAGAGTAAAGGTAGGGCCCAAAAAAAAATCTGAACTCTCAAATTGTGACGACACATAGTTTGCAAGACAAATTGGAACAAGAAAGTTGAGCAAACAACTTTGTCAAGCTAACCAGCTAATTCAAGAATATAGGACCCTTCTGTTCTTTCATTTCTGGAAACATAGAATCCGTTCGAATGACTAGAATGTAGTGCTGTAAGTTTATCACCTCAGAAATTAACGTAAAATCTGAAAGACGTAATCAAACATGATAGAAACCAGGATATATTATTATATGTGCAGCTAATAAAGCAGTAGTCTAAAATCTAATAACTGGAGAACCAACCACCGACCTGCGCAAAGGTGCAATCTTTCGAAGCTCCTTCAGTCCTGCCCTTGCTGAGATGCGATCAGGCGCCAACTCACCATCAAAGCTGACATTAAGCAGGTCAATTTCATCTGAAACCACAGTTCCAGCAAAGAATAATCACATGAGACCTTTGTCGCAAGGATATTTTTGTAAATTAATACTCAAGTTAATCACTAAGTTTCAAAACCTAGCTACACATTTGGTTGAAGTAGGTGGAACACAGACAGCACAAGGAGAATATAAATTTGTGTTCAGAGTAATTACATTCGGCATTGATGCACTGATGCAGCAGCGCAGCAATAATCATGGAATCCAAACCACCAGAAAACAGCACTGCTATTGGAGAAGACATGTCTTGTCCGTCATTGGTTGATGAAACCTACAAATGAACCAATAGAATAACTGAGCTAGCGTGAAGTAATTATTCAGTTAACAGTGAACCCAATCAAACAATTAGAAGCAAGAAAGGGATACATTTTTAGTAGAACAACAGTGAAGATTCTAGCGATGGAAACATTATTTGTACACAAAAAGGCTGCAGGTAATTCATTTCCAGAGTCCTGGAACGAAGTCATTATTTACTAATTCTATTGTTAAAGCAAGTGCCAAAATCAAGTGAGCTACAAGGAAAATGCTCAAACCTTGATGATTCTGTTCCATGTAGTGCGGCGCATCACAGATTCTTTCAAAGCAATCAGCACCTTATTAGGCAATTCTGAAGCTGGATTTCGAGGAGAGCCTGTAAAAGTCAACCAGGAAAATTATAATGATAATTATTTTAACATCCTTGTCTGCTTCGATTCTATAATAGTAAATAAATGCAAATAACATCAATGTATATTCTAGACCCAGACAAGAAACTATTAAACCATAGAGTACTTTTATGTAAAATGGAGAAGAGTTGGTGACTGCTTTAATTGACTCAACGATTGATACAGACACTCACATGAGAATGATGAAACTAGCCCGTCTTGCATAGTTGAAACTTTTTCGGAAACAATTAAGTCCTCGGGTTTAGGTTGGATAGCATTTCTCTCCCAGGTGATCAACTTCTGCAGCTCAGCATCAAGCCACTCATGTTTCATCATTTCACCTGTGGGATATCTATCCGTTTCGCAATACGACATAGACATGCTATATATGCCACAAGGAAGCTCTTCCCAGAAATTTAGTTCATCAACTCCTTCCCGATCGTGGACATCTATTGGAGAAACCAAAGAATTAGCAAACACACAGACAGCACCAGGAGATCCACCTCATCAAGAGTAGCCAGGTAAAGAAAATTCAAAATCCAGAACTTGTATAGTAATTTATGAAAGACAAAAAACTACTTTCAAAAAAGTATATGAATGAAAGCCTCAAGTGCTCAGAACTTTTACACTAACATGACATTTTACCACAACAATATGGAAACACGGTCTATGCACGCTGAATAAATAACTTGTCGAATATGCTAACTTCACAAGCAAAACTGGATGTCAACTACACTAATCAAACAAGGGTTAGCAAGGAACTAAGCACTGAATTTTAGGGGTCCGTAAAGTCCGTAGAGATTTTTCTAAGGTACATAAAGCATATGTAATTTATTGTGCAGTGAGGTTAGAACGACAGATATAAACCCACAATACTTGTTTTATTTTGATAATGATCCTTGGGTATCATAGTCCAAATTCTTGCTTCGAAAGGTAAAATACTTTCTCAATTTCAATAATAAACCTCCCTAGCTCAAAATTTTGTGAAAAGATCAAGGAGAAGAGTGCCTCATAAAGATCACCAGACTAAAAGGCTTCTGGTCAAGTTTGTTTAGTTTGGTTCACACAGGGTAGGGGTGGGGTTAACTGATAGACTATGAAACACGAGTCTGACTATCTCAACTATTAAGTTAGATAAAATTAACAGCAGATGTTTCATAATCCAACATTCAGGACAGTCTCTCCTGTCGGTGGAAGCACAGTTGTAAAGCCCTTACACTTAAACAGATCAAAGACTTTGTTGAACTGGCATAATTTCTTTACTTATACACCCGACAATCCACATATTCTTCAAAGGTGAAGTATGACACCCTTAATGGGAAAAGCACTGACAAAAACCAAAGCAGATTTACGTACCAATGTAGTATTGAGAACTAGATGGTGAGACAGAAGATAGTAACAGCCGAGAATCATGAAGTGATGGCCAATGAACTACAAGACTCCTCCTACCAAGGGCATCCCGACCAAACCACAAAGTCCTTGAACAATCCTACATCAAGAAAATAATGCAAGTCAAGACCACAAAAATTGCATTGGAAAACTGAATGTGGTTTTGAGGTCTACTTGTACTCACAGGAGAAACTTACCACACAAAGTTACCTGCCAATAAATAAAAGCCCATGGCCCCTTGATTCTAGAAAGTAGCTCCGGAACGGAAGTTTGGTTTCCATCAGAACAGCAAGATGGTACAGCTTCTTCATGAGTCTTACAAGAACAGCACTGTCTCAACGACTGCATAAGAATTTCTGTGTCATTGCTCTCTCTGCCAACATCAACCCCACCAAATATTTCACCTAAATATGATTGTATTAGATAGGTCAAGAAATCGTTGGGAAGATATATGCCAAACATCAGTAAGCATAAACATACTGTTGCGTTTTGACTGAGGTTCAAGACGAACAAGATATCCTAGAAAACCCAAACGCCTAAATCATCATGTCAATATTTGAAAGGATGTATTCTTGGGAAATAAAATAAACAATTACAGAAGTACATGTTTGGTTCACATCCATATTGCTCCATTTCTAATCCTTTAAAAATCTCTACAAGATGCATGCAAAGTTAAGCCAGAACATGAGACACAAAACAAAAGAATTCAGGAAACACAAACCAAAAGGTACCAAAATCACTGCTAAAACAATAGTGCTTTCGGTGCACCTGACAAATTGGCTAATGTGAAGTTTTAAAAACGACAGCAAAATATAGAACAGAAGACTGAGCTTCTTTATTCCGTCTTTGTCACGGAGCTCATACAACTACCAAACATAAACGAAGCCCAACTCTTCAGCACATGATAGCAACCAAATGACTGAGTGTTGTTCATTTCAACATTCCAAAACAACTAAATAAACACAAACATCAAACTACAAAAGTTGAAATTGATACCATTATAAACAAGCACGTTGCCGGATGCATCAGTCAATGGCTGAACAACTCTGCTAACTCCCCTAAGTTGTAATGTGGAACCAAAAAAACGGAATTCACCACTCTTTCCTTCTACTTCCACAACCTGATCACACTTGGTTCCAGAAGACAAAACATTTGAATCCAGATAAATACTTTTAGTCCCTAAACTGTCGGGACCCCTTCGCTCAAGAGCTGCTCTTATATGTTCATCTGTGAACAGAGACTGAAAATGAATTGAAAATACATTAAAATAGATCAACCGAATCAATTACTCTTGAGTTTATCAATACATTCAGCTGAATCAATTACAAGAACAGAAATACATACCTGGATTGGAAGCTGGGGAGGAACACAACAGTGATCGGGAATCAACGAGTTCAAACTGATTTTAATTCCGGAGATAATAAGAGCTATACCGCACATTTTTAATTTAATGACTTCTCCAATTAACAGCCAGAAACCACCGTTTCAATGACTTCTCCGATTAATAGCCAAAAACCCTAGTGACTTTCTCCAGTACAAAGGTAAACAAACAGCGCTTCAAGTCGGAAAGGTTTTGCAGGTTTAATACCTGCAGGATGGAAAACTTTTCTTTATCAAATTTCTTCAATTGGCCTCCGTAGCATAGTGGTATTGCGTTCGCTTCGTAAGCGAAAGGCCGCGAGTTCGATCCTCGCCGGGGGCTAAATATAATATTTTTATCTCAGGACTTAAATGTAAATTTGCTATTCTATAAAGCTAAAATTAATTTGCTACTCTAATTCTTCTAAATAATCAATTGTTGTGAGGACTTAAGAAAGCTCATTTTTGCAAATACTTTTTGTTTTGACGACTTAAAGGAAAAAAGAATGACATAATAACCAGAACTATAAAAAAATCACGAAGTACAAATTCGATCTGAATATCCAGAAAGTATTCTACAAATTAATAATAAAGTTCAATATTCAAGTACTAACTTATCAAAATCATATAAGACCATGTGCAATGCACATTGTCATAGTCTCCCTCGTTGTTGTAAACAACAAGCAAATGTTGGGCCAATGTGGCCCAACAAGAGCTGTCGTCAACAACGACAACACCATCTCGTTGACGAGATGGATTTTGGATTTTGGACATTTGACGACATCTCGTCATATCAATGAATCGTTGCCTCACTCTTTTTTTTTTTTTTTTGGTATAATCTGAAGAAAAAAATTAATACCTATATTTGGATCATCCCATCTCTCACTCTCATTTCTCTTAATAAACATAAAACATCTACACTTTAATATTTTCCCGCATTTCAACTTTTCTGACGATATGTGGAAATTAAACACTCTTCCAATCTCCGACAACTTTGTCGATCCCTAATAGTTTATGGCACAAATAGCCCGACGTTACCAACAATTCATGAACTAAGCCATATCATCCCAAAACACTCAACCACAACCTCACAGCTTCCCTAGACCTATGTCTCACAACCCGTATATCAACCCATACTCTCAAAATTACAATTCTTCATCAAGTCATTTTTCAGCTTTCAACCAAACCTCATATATACCAGACAACGGGGTTGTTCCAGAGACCCAATCGACGGTCAATCCAAAGGGAAAGGGGAAGTCAAAGAAAGCACGTCAACATGCTTCTACTCCCAATAGCTCGACGCCCATGAACAGAGTGTTTTCTGAACAAGAAGATAACACACTCATATCAATATTCATGGAGATTATTCAAGACCCAACAGTTGGAACGAACCAGCCGATGAATACGTACGTTGTTTGCCAAAGTGAAGTGCAATGATTCGATGAAGGATGGCTTGTTACCGGGTCTCACTGTACAATCGTCAAATTTACTACGCGGCCGTTGGGAACGACGTATAGTCCCAAAAGTTAATTTGTGGGTTACGACATATGAGGAGGCGACATCATTGGTCGCGCGCAGGAGTGGTACGAATGAAGATGACATACTCACAGCTCACACATGCGCATGTAATTTTCAGAGATCAACAGAAGCCCCAAGATACAAGACCCGGAAGGATTTTTTAAAAAAAATCATTTATGGCATACCTTGAAGGAGTATCCCAAGTAGCAAGGTGGTCGAAGATGTTGATGTTGATGCACCATTAGATTCAAGTGGTGGTAGTGGGCGCACGCGTTACAGGTTGATGACGGCAGTGTCTTGAATTCGAAAAGGCCTATGGGACGTGATAAGACAAAGAAAGTAGCTAAGTTAGCAAACCTCATATATACCAGACAACAGGGTTGTTCCAGAGACCCAATCGACGGTCAATCCAAAGGGAAACGGGAAGTCAAAAAAAGCACGTCAATATGCTTCTACTCCCAATAGCTCGACGCCCATGAACAGAGTGTTTTCTGAACAAGAAGATAACACACTCATATCAATATTCATGGAGATTATTCAAGACC
>JAYMSL010001881.1:0-15676 GCA_036897195.1 Plantago coronopus
TAATCAGCGAGTTCCTCGTCATGACATTCCTCCCCACCATCACATGGATTGCGGTGATAATCAACTTTAACATTCTTGAGATGCTCGAGATGCAAGGGATTCTGGGTACGCAAACTTAAGTGTGTATTGTTCCTAGTCTTGTAAAGAGGAACTTCAGACTGTAGACATAAATGAAAAAATATTTCAGATTAGTACGGGAAGTACATAAAAGATGCATGCAATCAGATATCTATAATGTAGACTAACTTCAAACAATGTAGTGAAACATTAATCTAACCTTACAACTGGATACATTTATGACCAGTGTCTCCACATACGGTGTGTTTTTCAACAGGCACGATATCCCAATCAAATCATATTTCCAAAGAGAAGATGTAATAGTCACATGTTTACAGCACTGGAAGGATAGGGGAGGTTTCTGAGAGAACTTAAATAATAGCAGGACCTGTCGAAAGAAAAGCAACACAGGAAGGAAAAGGTAAGGCGCGCAACCTATGTGATCCAAGATACTAGAATAATAATAATATATATCCCAACCTAAGTAAAAACCAATACCTGGATGACCGCGGTTCCAATGGACAGTTCAGCTACATGGGATAGAGTTCTGAGCAAATCAGGTACCATACGAATCGACCCAGCATTAAAAGCATGTGCAGCACTAATATCAGCATTGTCCGTCCAATTGTAAGTGTTATACGGACTGAAGTTGACAGTAGCTTTAACAACAGAAGATAGGTCTTCAACCACACATTTTGATAAGAGAAAAGGCCCTGAAATCTCAAATTCTTCAACAGATGGAGCCCTAATTCTAAATATATGAACATTGCCTTCAAAATCGGTCCAATCAATATCATTCAACTTAAGTATACGCATACTTGGAGATAAAGTATAAAGACATTCCAAATTAAGAATACTCTGAAGATACATACTCTCCAACCTAGGACAAGCTGATAACAGTCTTTTCATACTATCATCACTCAACTCCAAATTTCTTAAGCACAGATTCTTAAGAGAATACATCTTACCAACTTGAGAACAAGATGAATCTGGTAAATCCGGCAAATTACACTCATATAATTCTAAATCGGTAATGACGGCGGACTGAAATAGACTAACTGGAAGAGTGTACCTCGGTAGCCAACCAAAATCCAGCTTCAAAATTTTAACTTTCTTCTTCAATAGAAGGTCAATCAACTCATTCGATTTAGAATCATACATGCTTCCTTTTTGATACAAAGTTTCTGAGGAATAAATGCTCATGGAAAACAGGTGGATATCAGATTTGTGAGCTTTAAAAGTTTTGTCCATGAACAATATGAATTCTTGCTGTTTCTTATTCAACTCATTCCTCTCACAAGCAGAATAATGGAATTCATAGTGGACTTCAGGAACAGATGTCCAAAGATATTGCCATCGTTTAGAGAGGGCACCTGATTTCACATTATCTTTCATATCCAGCCGAGATAGAATCGTCAACAGTATTTGTTCATTTGCCTCGCTCAATCGATCTTTGGCTTCTTCTTCATCCTCGCTCTGTTTCTTCTTCGCAGTTGGATCTTCTTCGGCTTCTTCTTCTTCTTCGGCGCTACTATTCTTCATTGGAGCAGTCGTATCTTCTTCTTCTTTTTCATCGGCGCTACATTTCTGCTTTTTCTTCATTGAGGCAGTTGGATCTTCTGTTGTATCTTCTTCTTCGCATATCTTCTGCTTCTTCTTCATTGGGGCAGTTGGATCTTCTGTCGTATCTTCTTCTTCGCATATCTTACTCTTCATTGGGGCAGTTGTATCTTCTGTCGTATCTTCTTCTTCGCATATCTTACTCTTCATTGGAGCAGTTGGATCGTTGGGATTTGTTTGATTGAGTTCCATTGTTGGTAAATTGGGTGGAGAATTTCCAGAGGAATCGGATTCCAGAAAAACCGCCGTATTCAAGAGATTTTGGGATTTATGTTATGTTATTATGGTAGCTAGTTGGCCCCTAGATAGTTATTCCATTTGAAATGAAATGAAGTAACCCTAACTGAACTGAATGTATCTGAACTTAATATAATTTAATAAAATCGACTTAGGTAAACAGAATTGAGTGAACTTAAACTGAAATAAAGTTACTTTTTACGTATACAATTTCAACTACGTGAACGTGAATTGAACTAAAATTCACTAAAATTTATATGTACTTGAACTGGCTCACCTGAATATACCTTAACAAATCATACTTTAAGTTAAACTGAATTTTACTTAAATTACACAGAAATGAACTTATTTTAAGTATAATTCCAACTACGCGAACTTGAATTGAACTTAACTGAACGGACCTGAATATACCTTAACAAAACTGAGATTACAAACAGTTCGCCTTCTTTAGACTAATCGTACTGATATGTAGTAGTCGTACTCAAAATCAACGACTGAGATTAGATTTTAACGGTATAGTACAACTACTATCTCATTTTAACATGAGGTACGAATTTTAGTTTGAATTTGCATTTTACTCATTAATCTTAGTTTGTAGTATGTACTAATGTGGTCTTGCAGGTCAAAATTGTCCTAATTCAGAACTCGTGGATCCACTGCTATCGTGAGAGGCAATAGTAAGACTATATAATCTTACATAAAATACACGGTCCGTAGCAGAAGAGACATTAGTATAAAAGTAGCAAAATAGTTTTGCAAAAAGAGCCTCTCAAAATAGCAATCTGTATCCCAATAACAAGACAAGTTATATAACACTCAGTTCATGCTTTCTCCAATCCATGGTTTATATATATATATATACATCCAGCTGCCAAAAACATCATAAAAATGCCAGAAAGTTTTCAAGTAAGAGCAAAAGAGATTACATGTGCTGAAGAAATACACGCTATTTCATCGACGCTTTACAATCGCTTAACATACGTTCTAACAACAAGTGGATACATTACTTTGACAGTAACAACGCGCATAATTTACAGACGGAACCACAACCCTCTTGTTGCTCACTTTGAGGGCTGTTCATTCACAAACTCTATATTCCACATGTGTTAGCGTGCTATGCACCCGTGCCCTAACTCTTAACTACCCTGAACGATATAGATATAGAAACCTTAGGACACAGAGCATATGATTACATGAGAAATGGCCGTAGAGAATGCAAAACCTTTTTGCAGAATGCAGAATGAAATTTCAAGACTCTCTCGGTTGCTATTTTGTATGAGTGGCACGAGCTTCAAAATGAGGGCTTCTGTGCAGCAGCTCGTTTGGCAGATGGACTAGGAGCACCCCGTGAGCTCATACTTGCAGTTCTTAGAAGCCTTCTGAATTCTGATAAGCTAATCTTCCCGTCTTTGTCAATGTCTGCTTCTTCTAGCAGTGGGTCTATCGAACCTTTTAGACCCGTGTGCTGTACAGTTTAGAGAAGACATAGAAACTTTCAGTTTCAACAAGATGAAAATCACAAAACAAGAAATGCCACACAAAGAACAAGCACAAACCATTTTAAGTTCTTCGGGAGTTATATATCCATCTTTGTCGACATCAAATTTTTCGAAAGCAGCTTGAGATACATGCTGCCATTTTGCTGAATCATGCTCCTCCAGCTGATGGACATGTAGGGTTGCTGCAACAAACTCCGAGAAGTCCACAAGCCCATCGGTATTGCTATCAATCTGCCGGACAAACATATATATCAAACCATCAGCAATCCAGATACAAAAGTGCTGGTTAATTTGTATAGTTGTTAATTTGATACTTCAGAAACATACCGCTTGAAGTATTTCAACAACACGTGAATCTTTCATTTTCCAGGGAAGATCCTTTGCCAGTGCCTACGCATACAAAAAGGAGATAATCGTCAAGGTCTCAAGGATATATGAAAATCATGCGGGGAATTGCTCTTGACGTTCATCGACTTTATCAAATGAACAAGACATCAAAAGGACAAACCTGTCTCATTTCTTCAAGACTAATAGCTCCGTTTTTATCCACATCAATTGCATCAAACTGATCTCGGAGATCAGCCAGCTCCTCTTCATCCAGCGTACCAGCCAATGCCTGGAATGTTAATAGAATGTTTTAGTTAAGTCATGTTAAATACAAAAGCATCATAAATAATATTGGAATTTAACAGGTAGCATGCTTAATTACCCGAAGTGCAAACTGTTTTAATCTGCTGTATTTCACAAACTGCCGCATGTTGGATAGAACGGATATGTCAAGCGGAATTTCAGAAGCTTCACCTCCTTCTCGAACCCATGGGTGAGCTGGAAAGATGGAGATCAGATTACTACAAGGCCCAAAATGATGACAAAGGCACATACTTTGTTGCAACGAACTGAAAACTAACAATGGGATGTCAGTATGACTTACACAAAGCCTGGGCTGCTGTAAGTCTGGCGCGTGGATCTTTCACCAGTAACTTCTTAACAAAATCTTTTGCACCATTGCTAATCCCGGGCCATGGCTTGCGACGAAAATCAGGCTTGTTCCTAAGAACCTGTTAACACAAAACATATCCATAGCTGAGTAACTCATCGACAGATATAATCGAACCGATACTGAAATAGAAACTTTTAAATATTATACTGCTTTTCTTTTCACAGAACTTCTATGTATTCTATTCGTTATGACTATTTTACTCGTAACAAAGGGAAGTGATAGGACAATTGTACAATGAACACCCTATGAAAAATCTGGGAGCGCAAATTTCGACCTCTTTAAATATGCCATCTTCTGTTTTGTCCCAGAACGGCCTCCGGCCACAGAGCAAAATGTAAGTAATTACACCAATGCTCCATACGTCTGATTCAGGGCCCGATCTACGCTTCAATACCTCCGGAGCAACATAATATGCACTACCAACAATGTCTTGGAACTTCTTTCCTGCACTCAGGATAGAACATAAGTTAATTCAGAGGTCGGCATCTTTTGGCTAAAGAAAGAATATACTACTATTTAAACTGGAAATCTAGTATTTGAATTTTGAATTGTTCCGTTCCATAATAAAAAATGAAGGCAATACGAAGCCTTATCTGATTACCTGGTCTTATGAAGTCTGAAAGACCAAAATCTGTAGCCTTTAGTGATGAATCCTCCTTTGGCGACTTAAACAGAAAATTCTGGGGGAAAAAAATGTGACTTAGAAAATCGAACAGGATCACATCTGTGGGTGGAGAATAGAAAATGAAATCTAGAGAAACTTTAAAATCCTCACTTACCTCGGGCTTCATGTCACGATGTACCAAACCATGTAAATGGCATTCTGCTGCAACCTTTAGCATCTGCCTAACAATAATTGCTGCATCTTTCTCTGTGTACCGACTATCCTTCCTGAAAGATTATCTTTCAGTTAATTCCACGGACAAAAAGTTACTGGGACGGAAAGTAGGATTACATAAATCACCAGTTGTAATTATTAACCTTTACTTACTTTGATAAGATACGGTCTAGCAATTCTCCACCTTCACATAACCTAAAACCAAACAGTAAAAGTACTTTTAAATAAATGTTCACTAAAATAACTTGCAGAAGGAAAGTGGATACACAGGTGAATTGATTTAGAAATTAACTTACTCCATTACTATATACACATAAGAATCATCTTCAAATGCGTGGTAGAACTGAACAACGTTTTCGTGACCTGCTAAGGCTTTCAATATCTTGACTTCCCGCTTCACATCCTCTACAGCAATGGGAAGAACCATCTGCCACGCATTTAAAATTTCGTCAAAGAAGGAATCAATTACTATTGGGCGGACAGTACTTCAAGTTCTAACTAGTTACTAAACAAAAAGTTCACTATAAGCAGCTAAACCTCAACTTCAAAGGATGCATATCAGCTACTAACGAGCAATCATAAAAACAATTTCTCTTAACTTCACCAAAATTTCGAACGAACTAAGCAAGTCATCAAGATAAAATGCATATCCCAATGGAGATTACCATCATGCGGAGAGTACTTAAAGTTCGACCTAGTTACTAACGGAAAGTTCACTATAAGAGGCTAAACCTCAAGCTCAAATGATGCAGATCCGATAAAAACTTTTTCTTGACTTCACCAGATAGCTTTCGAACTAATAGGAACAAAGTAAATCGTCCGGATAAGACGCATTCCGATAGAGATTCCGTCATTCCAATAAAAGTGGAGTTCATCAAGAACACAGCAGCAAATATAAAGCAAATGCAGAGAGGGCTAATGGCTGAAACTGTAGTTGGATATTCATTATCCAACTTCAATCCAACACAACCACATCAAAACTGGAGGCCACAATTGGAAGGAAATAAAATCCCCAATCAAATTCGATGCGACATCACAGCAAACCATAGCTGAATTCAATCATGAATCAGCAATACACCTATCCGAAATCCGCATAGCATCGAAAGCTCGAAATCGATCCAGATTCGAATAACAAGGCAAACCAATTTACAGGCCATAAGCTAATATCACAATACAATTCAAACACGGAGCTAAAACTGAATGAATCAATCAATTTTCCAAGAACAAATTGGATGAAAAAGGGATAAAATTGAACCTTGTTCTTCTCAATTCTCTTGACAGCAACACGATCGCCATTAGCTTTGTCAATGGCAACATAAGTATACCCAAATTGACCATGCCCCAACAGCTTCCCAATCGTATACTTCTCCTCAAAATCCTTCTCATATCCAAAATCCGTCCTTTTCCCACACGGCACCGCCCCACTCGGCCTCTTCGACCCGTTCCTCAACACCTTCCCCCCTTGCTGGCTGCTCTTCTTGCTATCCGCAGCCCCCTTGTAATTCGACCTCGACGTGACCGTTGACGGGGTCGTCGACGGCGGCTTCGCTGCAGTCGTGGTGGTGGTTACGGAGGAGTTCCGGTTCTTGGCCGTGGTGGAGGTGTTGCTATGCGACCCACATACTTTCGATGTCGAGAAACAACTCCCCATTTCCGAATTCCGACAGCTGATTTATCTCTTCGATTTGTTTGCCTGAATTCGGACCGGGCGGAGAAATATGCTTACAGGGAAATGATCAATGGAGGTGATGGTCGTACAAGATATAGAGATACATGAAGGAATGTGAAAACGGTGAAAATGGTGATGTTGTTGTTGTTATTAATGGAGGAAAAGGTGAAGCAGGTAGGAGGAAGAAGAGGAGAAGGAGATGATGAAGAAGGAGGTGGTGGGCATGGTCAACGAGAGGAGTTTTTCTCCATTTTTGTATTTTGTGAATTTTGATTTATTATTTTTAATGTGTTTTCTTGGATATTCTTCTGTGTTTCACTTTTGTTGACTTCAAAAGAATATCCCCTCTCAAAAATGGTAACAAAAATTTGGATTTTTGGACTTAGATTGGCCTTTCTTTCTTCTTGTGTTTTCAGTCCAAAGAGATTATTACGCGTTTTACCAGTTTACATATGTTTGACGGTAAAAACAGAGATTAAATTGATTTTTTTTTATACGGAATACACGCTAACGTAAAAGATAGTATACTCTAAGATTGAATATTTATATTATGATGTTGGTTTATTATCAAATTTGTGTGAGATGTTCTTCTCCTTTAGAATTAGATTGGGATTTCTTTTGTTGATATGTTTTGAGTCAAAGGAGTTTACACGTATTTAGGAATTATATCTATTTAACGACAAAAAGGAGAAATTAAGTCGGTTTTCCTATCTTTTACAGGAAATACACGTTAACGTAAACTATGCATCGAGTTAGAGATTAGAGATTAAAGATTGTGATGTTGGTTTATAAATAGAAATGTATGACATGTTCTTTGCTTTTAGAATTGGATTGGTTTTTCTTTTAATGTTTTTGAGTTAAGGATAATATTACGCGTTTTACAAGTTTACATATTCGTAAGAGTTATACTGATTGAGAGAGTAACGGTGAGATTAAGTATAGTTTCTGTTGTATAATACATGATAACGTTTAGCATACTCTAAGATTGAAGATTGTGATGTTGGTTCATAAAAAAATTTTATGTGACATGTTCTTTGCTTTTAGAATAAGATTGGTCTTTTCTTTCTTGGTACATATGTTTTGAGTCAAGGAGATTATGACGCGTTTTACCAGCTTATACATATTTATGAACTACAACCATTCAATTACAAAAGAGGAGATTAAATAAACTTCCTATAGTTTATACGGAATACACGCTATCGTAAAGTATACTCTAATATTGAAGATTGTGATGTTGGTTTATAAACAAAAGTGTATGCATATCCTATAATCCTCTTCTTGCTTATGTTGACATGATATTTAGTGGATATACTAGTATACTATGGTTATTGATGATTAGCATAATAATACAATTGTGTTACATTGTTTAATGCAGCTTGGAGAAAACAATGTATAGAACAAGAATTTGACTTGTAGACTTGTAGTTTGCAACCAAGGTGGAGCAAATGTGGGTATAAATATAATTAATAATGAAAGAGAATGAAGTGCAGCTCAGTTGATACGATTCTTCTCTTCTAATTGATAGGTCGGGAAGTTCGAGTTATCACGAGATAAATGAGGAAACATAGCTAATGTTGAGACCGAGTTTACAATTGGTACTGTAACAAGAAGCTATGAAAAAGTAAGCATAGTGCACGTCAAATTTGTTCTATTAGTATAGTCTTTTTGTAACAATTAATCCAACCCTTAATAACTTTTGATAACTAATATTTTGACTGCATATACCTATATTTTACAAGTCGGACCGGAGGTTATACGGCTCACTCCTGAAAAGAAACGTATATTTTTTTCTCGTCCGGTTCTACGGGACAGCCGAATCCGGCTTTAAAACATAGCTTTATACAGTTACTCATGAATTTTCTTCAAGATGATTTACGAATGCATTCAATATACAATTTTCCGTCACTTGTGATTGCATTGTGGAACTTTTCGGGACGTCATATATATTTCAAGAGTATAAATCTAGACCTAGTAATAATGTCATATCGAAAAGATACTACACCATACCGATAGAGTAGCATTCTCAACCATCGAAGCTCTTTTAATCTTCAATATGTTACGATTTCGAGCAATTAACGTGAAAGAAACAACCATAAACCAACCAGCACTCTTTGTACATTTTCAGATCGTTATAATATAATTTTGCCTTTTCCAAAAAATACGAAGTTAGTAATTTGATGAGGTCAATTTTGTGATGATAATGTACAGACTAACAGACCACAGAAAGAGAAAAATGAGTGAGATTTCCTGTTCATTCCAATTTCCAAGCTAGCTTTTTCATCATTATTGTTATGAAGAATGTGTGTTAATTTGTTAAGTACTTTGTTAGTGCTTGGGCATATCATAATTAAGATTAGAGATTAGGACTAAACATAACAACTAAAAGAGATTAATTAAGAAGCCGCACATATTGATTAGAATGTGTCTGCACTAGCTAGGACAGGACAACATACTTCTTTTTCATGGTCCAGCAGATAAATATCCAACGAAACCTGTCCTAAAATAAAGCAAACTTTTATAAATAATGTTACAAACATGCTCAAACTATATATGCAGAAGGTAATGCATAATATATCTTTAGAATTTGTCTATTTTATCTTCCATTTAAAGGAAAAAAAACTGTTCAGTTCATGTTTACGTGGAGTTCATTGAGTTTTGCTCTTGTCAGAAATTTTCGGACGAATTCAATATAGAATCCAAGTACAAATGTTAAATTTCCCCTGGATCATAAAGGGTGGGTGGTTTAATTTCATGAACGTAACTGATATATAGTTGGGCACTTGTCAGAAGCATTAATTAATTTGTGCAAGAAAAATAAGTAGTACCAGTAGAGTCGAATCGAATAAATACGTGCCATTTCGGCTTGTTTTTGATTGAGTTTTATTAATATTGGCTTGCATCTCAAGGCTTAAAGTCTTCCAAATCTTGAAACATGGGTCTTCTTAGTTGCTTGTCATGTGAATTATCTTATCCCGTGAGTCAAGCTTACTTAAATACTTTAATCTTAAAAACATTACTTTTACTTCTTCTTTTTTTACTTCTTCTTTTGTTAATATATAACGTTACGAGCACTAATCGATTCCGGTATTAGGATTTAGGGGTGAGTATTTGTAATGGTTAGTATGAAGGTTTAGTAAAATAGTAAGCAAGTGAGAAAGCAGCAGCCACAGAAGTCAAAGAATGTGGGTCTGCCAATGTGTGTGATCTGCTTTACTTGTATTGGTTATGAGATTAATAATTAATTCTGTCACTCAATTTAGTTTAATTAACAATTTTATAATTATGCACACTGAGATTCATCATCATTATACAAAATTAAATAGATAAATGAATATACCATATAACTATAATTAGTGTTGATTCACAACAATAATGTTCCATGTGAGTCCAAAATGAAAATTATATATGTAGCCCGCAATGCCTTCTCTTCTCTACTTATATTAATGTATAGTAGACATTTCCCATCACTAGTTCAGTTCACACTTTTAGTGACTACTTACTACACTCTTCATTTGAGACGGTTCGATACTTCTGGATTTAGACTACTCAACAAGTGATCTCGTGTTCACTGTAAAAGCTTTTACATATTATAATTGGCGTAAATGATATTCAGTTATCTTGTACACAATGAGAAATTTTCAATGGTCACTTATTATAAGATAGTTTGACGTCGAGTATACTTCACTTTAACGTTTTTATGAATGAATTTACGAAAATAAAAGTACATCTAGCATATGTAAATGTAGTTTAAGTCGGGTTTAGGAGGAGAAGTAGGAGATAATGGTAAATAATAAATGACGAGAAGGACGTTAGATGATGTGTAATTAGTGGGAACATGACACGAATTTGCTAAAAAAGTCAAAGATTCTATAATTAAATCTTGAACACCAGATTAACATATGATTAATGCAATTGATTTTTTCGAAGTTTAGAATAGTACTACATTTGTACTAATAATCATGGAGTCATTGTCTTACTTGAGGTCATGTGCATCATATATTTGCTACTTCAAACTAGCAAGTACCAACAAAACTTAGATCGTTATACCTGTTTAATTCAACTTAAATTTAATATAATTTTATTAATTCAGTTCAATTTACATTTTATTCAATTAAAATTTATACTTAAATTTAATTCAGTTGAAACATGTTCAGTTAAAATCTACACTTCAATTCAGTTCAACATATTTAACTAAAATTTATACCCAATTTAACTCATCTATAATTCATTCGGTTCAGTTTAATAGTTCCATTTCGTTGATCGACAATAAATCTAGAATGTGGAACTTGATTAATATAGAAGACCCCATGCATAGTAGTAGTAGTACAACACATCTAAGAAATGGTGTGAACACTATATAATAATTGATTGATTGATTGGAACCCTAAATATATGGGATGGTTGGTCTACTTCCCAACTTGTCGGTACTCGATATATAGTAGACTATTATTATTACATCATCACAAATAAGTGGTCTATTCCAAATTTTTCTCGATCATTGTACAACGTCAACTTTAATAAGTATATTAATTTGATACTTCAATATTTCGTGAAAGAAACAATCAACTTTTTTATGCTTAACCATCATTGTTCATGTCTTACAATATATATCCACAAATTAAGGTCCAATTCGACACGATCGAGTTCCTTAGTTCGTAAATTCAGCCTCAATAGCTCGGGCTTACCAACAAAACCTTTATGTTATCTCAAGTCTTAACCCTAGATTGAGGTACAGACTCAGAGGTTTGGGGAAGGTCATCCCGATCGACAAGAAGGTTTTGATCGATCACATCTAGATCGATTATAAGCCAACGTTGGATAAGCATCTAGACCGTGATCCAAACCTCCACCATCTCCACTCAGATACTTATATTGTTGTACATATATAACACTATACAATCGTAACTCTTAGGAAGATCGCCCTAGCCGCGAGGTTCCTAACTTAGGTGAAGAAGTGAAGTAAGTAAAATTGAAGTAGAAAGGGTCATATTCTTGTGATGAATGATGTATATTATCACTTGATCAAACCACTCGCTTTTTAATATTTTTCTAAATTGACCAAGTCTCAAAGAGAGACTTTGATCAATATGATCTTTATATATTTTTAATTACGTTCAAATTGTTATATCGTTATCATTAATAGATTATTACAATCAACATGACTTTGGTAAGCAAGATAATTTGTCGTGGATGACTGGTCTGATACCTACATGAACCTCCCCCTTCACCCCTTGAATGAAGGATAATATTATCTTCTAGGGCTTTTATATATGAATTTTCCGTTCATTTTTAATGAGCAAAGTCTAGTGAAAACGAGACACTGATACACTACATTCTTATCAATTATTTATAAACTTTAATTTTTTTTTAACAAGACTTTGTATCGTTTGATATATAATTGAAAGAAATAAAGAAACCAAAATGAAAGAAACGTGGTGACAAAAAGTGCTCGTTTGTTTTCCAAAAAAAAAAAAAAAAATGCTCGTTTGCTACAATCATAACATTTTAATTTAGCACGAATTATTGGCATGTCTCTATTTGTTTGGAAGAGTATATAATATCATCACATATTTTTCATTACCGAACTCCACTCAAACGATTTGTCCTGGTACTATTTGTTGTCATTCTGAACAAAGATATCATGAGAACTAGTTTTTTTTTTTACTTCATGTGAGTCGTGTAAAGAGATGAAACTCGAATACCCACAATAAAGGGCATGAGTGTTAATGAGTCTGAGTATAGCTGAATTTGTGCTCAATGAATGAATTGGCGTTCATGTTGACTACTTCGATTGAGCTCGCGACCAACTCGTTTGTAATATGAAAATCACGTAAACAAAAACGCTCAACTAATGAGCTCGTGTAGAGCTTATTGGTATTATTTCATTCTTTTAGTGATCGAATTGAACTTGTCTACTGTCTATGCTACTTGATTTCGAGCTCGATCTATTTGATCATAGCCTCCTATCTACTTGACTTGATTACGCTCCTACTCACAACTAACACTTAGGCTATCTCCAGCAGCGGCTGAGCTGCTGGAGATGAATGTGTTGAGTCCTGCTCAGCTGCTCCAGCAGGAGCTGAGCAGGAGCTCAACGGTGAGGCGCGCCTCAAGATTTGAGGCGCGTCACCAATTAATTACTTCTTTTTTTAATTTTTTTTATTGTTTTACGTTTATTATTTATACATTCTAGTAATTCACCTATCAATTGAGGTTGCAATGGCGCAGTGGTTTGGTATATTGATTGTGGTTTAAGTGGGTGTGGATCGATTCTTGCTACTTGCTAGTTATTTTTTCCATTTTTTAAATTTTATTTGGTTTTATATCATAAATATTTTTCTTCCATTTTTTCTAATTTTATATGATTCTATATATCTTAAATATTTTTCAACTATACTTTTAACATGTATAGTGATATATTTGAGAGTTAACAATATAATGTAATATTTTATCCTTTTGTATTTTAAGTTTTAATTTCCACTTGTATTATATTTTAAATTTATTGTAAAAAATGAAATTTAAGAAAGAGATGAAGAAAGAAATATAAATGCGAGGCTGAACTGCTGGAGCACATTTTTTTGTTAAAGCTGAGTAGAGGCTGAGATTTAGTGGAATGCTGACGTGACAGAGTTGAGGCCCAATTTGAGGCTGAACTGCTGGAGATAGCCTTAGTTAGTAAGACATTGGTGGAAAATATGCAGTTCTTGATAATTTCACTAATAATTTTTTGAGATCATAAAGAAACTAAAGTGCCTAAAAAGAATGAATGAAGTATAGAATACACAAGAATTTAAGTCCTTTTCCCATTTTGTGTTGGACTGTTGAGTCTAGTACTAATTAATGGGCCAATCCAGCCCAATAGTCCAATACCCAAACAAGCAAACCGAACCGAACCGGCTCCAATCCAATCCACATTCAAATCCCAACGGCTAGTTTCAAGAAGCCGCTCTAACGGTCCTTTTTAATTTTTCCCGTTGTTAATCTTCTTCACTTGTCTCATTCTATATAATCTCTCTCTAATCTCTCCCCAAAATCAGCACTTTCTCTCTCTCTCTGTTCTACTCTGTAATCCCCTTTCTACTTCAATCACCGTTAATCAATCTCACATTTTCTCCGGCCGTCGAAAATCGCAATGGAAACTCCATCATCCACAAGAAGAATGACTCGATCCCAAACCTCTGCTATCAAAAAGAGTGCTGAAAAACAGAACAATCAAGATCGATCAGCTCTCGTTGACATCACCAACGATTCGCCTATTGTCGGGCTAGCTATGGGGTGTCTTGAAACCCCCTCTTCTGCAATTTCGAAGAGGAGAACGAATGTGATTGCTAAATTCGCTCGTACGCCTGGTTCGGGCGAGGCTCTGTTGAGGGGTCAGGTGAAAACACTTCTGCAGAAAGTGGAAGAGGAAGCGGAAGTGTCGAAGATTACGATTGAGAAAAGGCCGCTTTTCGATTTTCAGGGGATTGTGAGTTCTCCGGCTATTAGCCTTGTTGCTCCGACTCCGGCGAATACCCCTCAGGTTTTGATGATGTCTGCTAATGGAGGATTGGGATTGCCTCCGATTACTCCTTCGAATGTTAGCGGAAAGATTCTCGTCTCTCAGGTTTGTCGATTTCTTCGATTCTGATTCGATTTTCTTGCTGAATTTAAGTAGGAATGTCTGTCTGTTTTTCCCCTCTTTTCTGATTTTGTAATTCATTTCTTTGATTGTGTTTCGGTTTTCTTGATTAATTTTGATCCAATTTTCTGATTTTGTGATTCATTTCTTCGATTCTGTTTCGATTTTCTTGCTTAATTTTGATCATGAACGTCTATTTAACTTTCTGATTTGGTGATTGTGTTAAAGATGGCTAATGAGATGACTAAGGAAAGTGTGGAGTCTGATGACACAGTAACAAGGTCACTGATGCTGGATTTCTCCGAGAAATCGAACAAATCGGACTTATCCGACGCTTCATCTGTGGTGACATATCAAGGCCTGGAGAAGTTCAGCACTGATGATGAAGATGAAGCAGCATCAGTATGGTCAATGCAAGTGAATGCTAGCAGTACTAGAGACGACGATGAGGACGAGGACTACGTCTTGCAAGTGTGCGAAAAGTACGATGAGTATGAAGATGAAGAAGAAGAAACAGAAGAGTGTGGAGGGGACAACTATGGTATACTGGATGAGCTGTGTGAAGGTATTAGCAAGATGAGTGTTGGGCTACCGAAGTTTTCGGGGAAGCATATTCGGTTCGTCTACAACAGCGAAGATGAGATTGAAGCGGAGGAAGAAGAAGAAGCAGCATCAGAATAGCATAGATGATGATGATGAAAATGTGGGGAAAATTGAAAATTCATTCTTTTGGGGTCTATATGGATGTCTTTCTTGTGACACCATTTGTTTACTTTTTTGGTTATTTTTTAGTGAATTTCTGCTGTAATTTCTGCTACAGACATTCTGGTTAATTGTTTCTTGTTGGAGATGGTAAAGCCATATCTGGTTATGATTATGAAGTATGAAGTTAGTTTTCGGGTCGTTATTAAGAAGTCCGTTTTTTCCTATACACAAGAAGAAAAAAAACCGCTTTAAGACTTTTCGGATATATGAGCTATACCAAAATGACGTCTTTTTTAAGAATTTGACACGAATAATAACTATTCCTCCTAAGTTGTAACATCTTTATGTTATAAACATCATAAAAAATCTGTCAGCATCAAGGTTATGATGATCATTATTATATAGTGGCGTAGATAATCTGCTGCTTAAT
>JAYMSL010001882.1:0-15673 GCA_036897195.1 Plantago coronopus
GGGGTGTGTTTAGTTGAAAGAAGGGGGGGGAGGTGTGTGTGGTGAGCGTGGTAGTGGTGGACATGGGGTGGGGTGTGGGGTGTTATTTCTTGCTAGGAGTTGTCGCAGACAAGTTTCCCTTAAGTTTTCTGTGTAGAAAATCATGTTTAATGTGTGATGAAGTACAACACTATTATCGATATATGTTTCTGACTCACATTACTTTAAATGTCTTTTGTCTACGTGGTATTTCATGTACTATCTGCTAGAGGTCTCAAGCTTTCAACACCGGGTAGATCATGTGAATCATCATAAACATATAGTACGAATCATCATGGGGGTCATTGCACCTTAAGAACAAGTTTTATACGACAATTGTTCTGTCCGAACCGCTCGCAGTTGAAAAGCTTAAATTGATGGAGAAAGAAGATTAGGTGAAAGTTGGGGCACCCTCATCTTAACCAATCTGATCCCTTAAAAGGAGAAGATTAGGTGAAAGTTGGTAATGGGGGGAGAGTAATATGATCTACTTACTCTTGGAAGCCTCTTGGAAATTGACGAATAAGAGGAAGTACGTAGGCGGAGTCTGATTTAACATTTAAGGAAGGAATTTCTTAATATTCTAATTTAACTTAATAATTATTCTGCTTTTTAATGAATTAAAATCTTCTGTAGACTACAGCAATTATAGTTGGTGGCTTGGTGCTTAAGTGAGTATCAGAAGATTTGGGGTTCCTTCTCTGATTTATTAATCCATAGCTATAACTGAGTTAAAAACTACTACTACTAAATTTATTTACTCTTTGTAATCTGTTGATGCTAGACTCGGAGTCTCTTAGGAACTTCCTTTAATCGATTTTCTGTTGTAATGAGCATTACAGTCTCCCTGCATTTCAAATCATTGAAACTATCAATTCTGTCTTCAAACTGAGATGGTCTAGTTATGATACGTAGGTTGCTTCACGGGGACTATTTTCATTGCAATGCAGCTTTTCCCACCGAAATTATCATAGCTTTGCAATATTTTGATAAGCAGTTTCATTCGGTATATTCATTCATGCTCATAGTGCCATATCTATTGTCTCTTGTTCGGTGCCTGCATATCATTTACTCATGTGTCATGAATTTTGCAGGCGGTAAGCAAGTTTATGCAGTTGTTGCAGGGAAGTTGAAGGATCAAGCCCCTGCAGACCTTTTAGAGAGTGGCAGGACACGAAATTCTGCTTTGGTGGAAGAAATGCAAGCAAGGCTGGAGAAGCTGCAAGAAGACTTGAATGACATACAGATCCAACCGCAAAGTAGTATTTCAACAAACAGAACAAATGAACAAGTGAATTCTAAACAGTTCCCTGATGAGCCTCTTAAAAGTTCTTCTCCAGAGGTTACCGGTCGGAAAAAGATTTTCATCCGTTCCCGTTTGTGAAATGCTTTCGAGTCATGAGAACAGACTTATTGTTGTATTAATGTCATGTTAGTGTATGTAAAGTTTGTAAAGTTGTCCGGGTAACTATATAAGGACTAAACATGTTCGACTCGTGACTGGCAACTTTATCAGTCCTTTTTCTTTCTTTTTCTGTATAAAGTGAGACTTGTATTATGTTCCTGTATATTCTTCTTTGCTTTGCTGGCTCCATAAACTGTGCTGATCATTAAGCAAGTGTTCATCTTCATCGACTATTCGAAGCTCAAACAGTATGAAATATGCAAGCAGTTGAAGGCACTTCCATATAATCTGTAGAACTTTTAACACCAGGAGTTGAATTTTCAGGCGTCTTTTATGCAAAATTACTTATATATGATTTCTACCATTTGTGCTTTTCCATAATTTACTGTCTAGAAGTTTTTACCAGTATAATTTGAGATTAATTTGAAGTAAATGATGGAAGTCTAGCTAATAATTGCTAAATACTGCACATTGTGGACTAAAAGCAATTTCTCCAAGAGAAGCTAACCATGAAAACAGACTTACAGATTATATACAATGCAAGTTATGCAACTAGCCAAAAAAACATGAATTGTAGGATGTTGAGTTACTGCTTCTTCTGATTTGCACCTATGATAGTGTCACAGACTGGAGTCTTGACACTGCACAGCTTCGGCTTCATTTTCCACGGGAACAAACTCCCTAGACCGCATCCCTTTGACGAAGGATACGATCGCCCAATGCTAACAGGTCCCCGCGGAAAAGAAGCATCAGAATGAATCGAGCTCGAAAAAGGAAGCCTCTTGTTTGCAATCGATGCAGCAGCTAAAGCCTGTGCATCAGGAAGAAACCTTTCTATGATGTAATTCGGTGAGTGAGATGCGTTAGCGTCACTTCTTTCCTTGGTCACTTTGAAGTTTGTTTCTGCATAATCCAGAGACTCTGCCAATGAGAAGATGTCGATGGCATCTGAAAACCGGTCATCACGTTCTTCACGAGATTCATCATCACCATAACATCCATCGTCATACTCACTGTACTGATCAGCAGCACATTCATTTGGCTCGTACCTCCTCCCAGGGGGGAGCTTCGGAGGCGGAGGAAGATCAAGATCAAGATAGGAGGCGTTCCTTTGGCTGTCTTTTGGCTGGCCTGGAAGCTGTTCCCAAGAGAAAGGCACCCTGAGGGCATTATCGACAAAGGATTTAGCCAACTTGTTATCGCTATCAACGCTCAGATGACGCTTAGTCGATAGAAGTGGCGCAGCCAAGTTGAGCTTTCTAGGGCACTCTCCATGCACAATCTGTTTCCTCTGGTCCTCCATGTATGTTTATGTGGTGATGAAATGCTGAGGCTTTATTTTGATTAGAAAGGTGAAATGAACTTTTATGCCAAAGTAGTTGAAGCAGCCTTAAATACACAACACAGTTGGAATTGTGGGCTTCTCGTGGACTCCAGTAAAGTTTTTCACTTTCTGGGCACAAAACAAACCTAGTTCTGCAGTCCTAATTGATATGAGCACGGGAAAATGAAACAAAAAAAAAGTTTAAAGCACTCTTCAGTATTACCAGGAGGACTAATAAACTTACAAAATATATTTATTTCTTAAAAAAAAAACAGTATAGATTGAAGAAGACGGACTAAAATTTTACCTCGCCTGGACAATCATGCGACCAGGGAGCAGTTGAACATTATCGAACAGAAGTAAAACTTGCCATGAATGTGACATGGACACATTTCACCAAATTCACATTACTGAGGCAAGAATTTGGCAACTTGTCAATCTCTAACTCAGATGTGAGTGACAGATGACTAGTACAAATAATCCGACACACATGCTGATCTTATGGAATGAACTTGAGCACTCAAGTCTCCACTCTCACTTTTGCAGCTCAGGATTCTTCGCAATGATTGTTTCCCCAACATCATTCATATACGGACACACATACTCCTGATAGAATTTCTTGTTAGACATTTTGGTAAGTGTTGTAAGAGGTGGCCACTTGTTGATACGTTTTCTATTTTCCAAAATTTTCAAAACCTCTATACGTGGCTTATACCTCTTCTCGAGGCTGTGCCCAAGTCTCCAAGGGTGTCTAACAATACAGGACATATCATACTTTCCTGTCTTAAGCAAAAGCTCTGTAACTGCCTTTATTTTCTGCTCAGATTGAGCAAACAAGGAACGACACCAGGTATTCTTCTTTGGGAATCCCAAATCGCGCAAAGTTTTCAACTTAAGCTCGAAACTCTCGTCGGATATGGAACTTACTGCCTGAAGCACATACATGAACGTCTTGTTACTCCTCTCAACACCCAACTGATCAACCTTGTGAACACATTTCACCAGATTTTCAGGCTTAATACGGAAGAAACTAGGGCGGAGACACATTTGAGTAGTAATCTGCTCCATGGGTACACCACAGCTCTTGAGGAACTCAATATTGGGTAACACAGTTTCTTCCAAATTCGAACGGGCCAGGCATCTGACCCTACTTAAAAGCTCAGCAAGTTTGGGATCGTATCCTTGCATTCCCAGCAGATCCTTAAACAACGACAAATAGGCAGTTAAGTTATCTGGACGAATTTTAAGTAGCTTTGGATTGGTTGATAGCATCTCCACTATCTCAGAGGCAGACAAACCGAAATCTTGAAAGATGTTGAGTTTAGGCTCACTGTATCTCTTGCGATTGGCATTCAAGAACTCAGGCCAAGCCGACACGAATCTCTCCAATTGAGTGTCTGAGAAACCCTTTATCTTAAGATATGACAACCTAGAATCAAGTTTTTTTGGGGTTACGGAATGGATCAGAGCAGAGGAAACATGTTTGGCTACTTGAGGGGAGAAATTGTATATATGAATTAAAACACCAGAAAAAGCAGCAGCAGAAGCAGCTGTGCTTGCAGTTTGGGCACCTTGGCTACAGGTTGAAAAACAAGGAAAAAGAAGAGGAAAATGCTGGGATTGGAGAAACAGAGGGATTAGCGTTTTATGAGACTTGGTCAGAAATGTCATCATTGTTGGTCGAAAGATGGAATTTTTCCTGTAAATTCAATCAGTAAATCAATCAATCAATCAATCTATCAGAAACCCAGATGCTAAAAAACGAAGAAGATGCAGAGAGTAAAGCATGGGGAACAGAAGAAGAACAATGAATCAAATTAAGCTGAGTTAAATTACCACTGTAAGTTTTTAGGAAGAAAAGAAAACAAGACGAACCTGAATTGGCAGCTTGATCCGGCCTAACGTTCGTTCAGTCTTCTATCCAGCTCTGTATTTAGCAATGGCCAATTGGCCATTGTTAGACTTGGGAGTGTGACGTTTGCCCTAAATGAAGGTTTTACAATTTTGATTAATTGGTGAACTAATCTAACAATTTCATGTTATTAGACTAAAACTTAATTTAAAGGTCAACAGATGGTACACTCTAGGTCTACAAGCTACACGACAAAGCCTAATTTCTTTTCCTTCCTTTCATTTCCCCTAAATAAACTTCAAAACTGACTTCACTTAAACTAATCCCGTGGCTAAACAACACATGTACCTGAACCACAACCTGAACCTAAACCAACAAACAACGAGTTCACCTAAACTTCGCCCCAAAACCTGAATTCCCCTAAACCAACCCCCGGAACTAGAGCCTACTCACAAACCTGAACCCAGTAACATCAGAACCTAAACCCATGATCTGAACCTAACAGGTTCGCCATATACTTCTGCCACCACGACCGCTCCAAACACCCCAACCTAGACAAATCAGCTCCACCACCTCACCAATTCCGATATCAAACCGCTACAAAACTGGAGTAATACTACTTCTTCTCCCAACTACCATACTGACCACCCATTTCGCCATTTTTTTTCATTGCCTCACCACCAAACCTCACCACCAAGCTGCCTTTCACGTCACCGCACGACATCCCTCACCTCACCAACGCACAAATAGCACCAAAACCACCATACAAGTAACCCCAAAAAACACACCAAACTAACACCTCACCACCAACGCGATCACCATACCTCAAGTCGAAACCTCTCCTCTCCTCAACTGCTCCACCCAGCGCTACCCCTCCTCTCACCCCTCTCGTCACCGCCGCACCTGCACCTCCACCACCGCACCGTACCTCACATGCACCTACACTAACCACCGTCGTCTCGCTTTCCTAACCACACACCCGACCTAAATCTGGTTTATTTTAAAAAGGATAAAGAAAAGAAGAAGGAAAATAATACAAGGGAATAAAGAGAGCGTGGTTGATCTGCGTAGTTCAAATTTATACTTAAATTCAATTCAATTCAGTTCAAGTCCATTCATCTTAGTTAGAGTACAATTGAATCGAACATGCCTAACTCCATTTTACACACATAAAAAATAAAGTGATATTTGTGGGATTTATCTCTTTTACAATTCAGCCCTCCAAGTTTCTAAAAATACCCTTTAGACGCGTGAGAGTTTACCGACCAAGACCGAAATGAATATCAAAGTTGACACGCACTCAACCTAAATCACTCAGATTGAAGAAAAGGATAATAATCCCTGTCATTAATGGAGCACAAAAATATTAAAAATTTAAATAAAATAAAATAAAAAAGAGAAGAAAAATAATAAAGCTAACAATATTACAGCAAATTGATTGAGAGCGAAGACAAGTCAAATCAGAACCAAACCAACGCCGGTTTATCTATTCCTCTGTCATCCTCCACCCAATTTCACGGCGTTGCTGGTCGCCTCATCTGATCGGACGGTTTTCCGGCGCCCACGTTAAGATCGGAACCGTCTTCTTCTCCTAATTCTCTAATTTTATCATTCCTGCGAAATGAATCAGAAGGCTAACGTTTCCAAAGAGCTTAATCTCAGGCACAGAAAGGTTTAATTCAATTTTAACTTGTAATCATTTCTTGTATCCATCTTGTTTCTAGTTTGATCTTTCATCGACTTTGTTTGTTGTACTGGCTGGTTTATCGTGTATGGATTGGTGGGCTTGGTTTAGATTTGTTAGGTGATTTGTGATATGGGCTGCTTCTGTTTAGCTGCAGATGTGTGTTGTCTATGATCTGTGGATATCTTTGTTGTTACAGAATCAATTTTGTTTGTAGAGCTTAATTGATTGCTCCATGGGGAGATAGACTGTTGAAGAGATCATTTTTTTAGTTAAATTGAGCAACTTTTAGATCTACATGTTCAGTGTGTGCTAATATTAGTGGTGATTTTGTTTATAGCTAGCTTATTATTGATGATTTATTGCATTTGATGATTTTTCAGCTACTTCACTATAGTATCTAATTTGCTGCTAAGCTATTGTTTTTTGATTTGTCGGCCAAGATGCTTAATTCTTTGGCTCGCCTCCTCTTGTTTGATGATGATGGCGTCTCTGTTTTCAGGTTTTGGAGGGACTGCTTAAATTGCCAGAGAATAGAGAATGTGCTGATTGCAAAAGCAAGTATGTTTGTCCATTTTAAACTTGTTTGGTTTCGTAGACATGGATCTTCTATTATATGTACTTCAATTGTACGTCTCCAGCTGCCATTTTTGTGACTGTTGTATTGATTGTTTCATGGCAGAGGTCCCCGCTGGGCTAGCGTGAACTTGGGCATATTCATATGCATGCAGTGCTCTGGGATTCACAGAAGTCTTGGGGTGCACATCTCAAAGGTAATTCTTTTTTTTTTTTTTTTCAGTTTTACATATGGGTAGTTTTGTATAAATAGAAAAGTTGTATATTGTGTAAACTGTAGATTAGATTGATGCTGCTACTCTCATGCTTCTATGAATAAACTATCAATAATATTACATATGATATTTCAATACTTACTGTTATTATACGGTCAATGTGACATTTTAATACTCACATACTGGTGTCGTGTGAGCTGACCTATGCTGCATGTTCCCAACATATCTTTGTTCTTTGGCTATGTACACATTTCTTTGACATGGTAATTGGTATATATAGATGGATGATCTCTGTGACTAATGAAGGCAGATTTTGCTTTAATCTTTATCTTGTAAGTTTAGTGTCTAGGTTTATATTATTTACAGCATGTACAGTGTGTCCACCCTGCACCCTCACTTCTACTGTTCATATTATATCAAACATCACGGGTTATCATTGATTTGCTAATAGAATCAGTTTGTTAAATGTGAAGGTTATACCAATGTACAGTCTTGTGCTATGCATTGTGTCTGTTGATAAACACAGACCTCTTTTAATAATTGTATTACTATAGAACCATAGGTAGAACTAAGTGCCATTAGGAATGCATTTTTCTTGTTTACATCAAATAAGAATATTCCCCATCCAGTTGGGTGTTATGTGTTTTGCTTTCAGGTTGATTTAAGAATTTTTTTTTCTTTAAAGTTTTTAGGAGGATTGTGGCGTGCTTGTTAATTGGTTTAGTGGTGGGACTAACTAATAAAAATATGAGATAAAGTTACCAAACATAGAAATGTATAGATTCCAATAAGACTTAGAAAAATGGAAAACGTATCGAATGCAATTGGATGGAGGGAGTGTGTTAACTGGTGGAATGGAAACTTATCTGTACCTCAACTTATGGCTATGATTAAGCTTATTCTTTCTCGCTCTCCCTTTGTTCGGTTTTCCTTAAATATCAAATAAGATGCTCCCTTTGTCCCAATCCCATATTCTCATTTGACTTTTTCTGGTCAACACTTTCCAAGCTTAACTACGAATAACTAATACTACCTCCCTCCCATTTAAAGTGTAGAATTTGAGTTTTTATACCACTTTAAGGAAATAGAGTATAATACTGGTGTATAGTTAATGAAAGGTATAATACTGATATGTAATACAAGTGCGGAAAGAAGTAGTAGTTAATGGAAAGTATATTGGTATATAGTACATGTGGGTAGGATTGTGTGAATTAAATATAATAGAAACTTACCAAAACCAAAAATGATAACATTTGTAACGGGACACCCAAAATATCAAAATGATTCACTTTAAATGGGACGGAGGGAATATATAATATTGGTAAAAAAATTAGAAATTCATATTAGTAAATTATTACATTTTAAATTTCATTGTACGGTGTTTAATCTTATGAATTCCCTTAGAGGTATTTATCTATGATTACATCGAAGTTAAGTTGAAAAATGTTAACCAGAAAAAGTCAAATGATAAGATGAGATTGGAACATAGGGAGTATGTCTTGCTACTGCATAGGGCAAATCTGTATTGGGCCTAGAGCGCATAATGAAGTGCACAATTTTGAGTAAAGTGTATGTGCATATGTAATGATGTTCCATTATTGTTGTAGCACCCTAAATATTTAAATAAATACAAAGCGTGGAACGGTACTAGTGCATCTTATATACATTTGAGGATTCCTGCATAACTTAAAACACAATGCATTAATTGGAAGACATGCCTTTCATCTTTGACATTGACTTGTAAAATAAGATAAAGAAAAAATTCTTGAAGTTCTTCACATGTTTACCTTGCTCGGATACTCGAATCACTTAGTTCCACAGTCCACACTCGATAACCTAAAAACATGATAGTGTTTGGATCAGATATAAGACTGGCAAGTATTCAAGAATGTTGATGAGCTTGGTTACTTCTTGTTTGTGATTTATGTTCTTGTTTGTTTTTTAATTTGGTCTTTTGTGTAACTAATGATATATTCTCCTTAAATGTATCTTTCTCTACCACTACTTAAGTATTTTTGAAGTTCTCATGTGAAAGAACAAATCAACAAATCTATGAGAATTGGTTAGTCTTTAACTTTGCACTTAATTTCACTTAGTTTACTTGGGATTGGCACAGAGCCCATGATTTAGTGAAATACACAGCCATTGACTTAGTGGACACTGTCACTGTGCTTTACCCCCTCATAATAGTACTTGTCACACACCTCATAGTAGAAGCATGTGAAAAACCTAATCATATGCCTAAACTGGAATGCCTACTTCGGTGTCTGGGGATTGAATGGATCACAAAAAATGGAGATTGCTTGTCTTCTTCTTCTGATTGGTCCTCTCTGTTTTTGGGGATAAGTTTTTTCTTTTAGCTAAGTAAATTACTGGTTAAAGTCACATAGAATGGCAGAAAAGAAAACTGAGTATACTGATTTGAGAAAGGGTTTTGGGCTGGATGTTTATATAAAGGATTGGGTTACAAATTGTTTAATTCGTGGTGTTAATGACCGTTTCATAAATTTTCACTAGTGACTCATTCTAATCATAACCTCATTTTTTATTTTTGTGGAAACAACTCACATAAACAAAAGGAAACTGATATTGTTTTTTGTAATTTCAACACAAGTTGGTAAATATATCATTTATATATGATCTATTTTGCAGGTGAGATCTGCAACCCTTGACACATGGCTTCCTGAACAGGTTGCATTTATCCAGTGTAAGAACTTTTTGCGCAGAACATTTCAGTTGATATCAATTGGATTATTGTGAGAGCATCGTCATTAATATATTATTATTTTTTTTCTTTTTGGCAAAAAAAAGCAATGGGAAATGAGAAGGCCAACAGTTATTGGGAGGCCGAGCTCCCACCAAATTATGATAGAGTGGGAATTGAGAATTTCATTCGTGCCAAGTATGAGCTCTCTGTTTGTTTAATGAATTTTATCATGTCCCCTATTGTCGCATTTCTGATGCTGAAGCTGATGTGTATCTGATTCTGTCTCTCTTCAATCAAGGTATGAGGAGAAGAGATGGGTTTCTAGGGATGGTAAGCCAAAATCACCTGTAAAAAGAGAAGAATTTCCTACAGCGCAGTGGCAAAGACCGAATGATAGATATGCCAGCAACTCTAGGAACTCCTTTGATGAGAGGACAAATAGACCGACACCTAGTACAAAACAACATATTCCTGCTGCCAGAATGAGTGTTCCTGTGCCTCCTAAAGGACCTGAACAAGTATGTGTGGCCCCATATAATATGTTGTTCGATGGAATCTTTTTGTGGCCGTCTCTCAGATTCTCCTTTAATTCCAGTAATATATAATAGGACAAAAGAAATATCTGCTGATTATATTTTTTTGTGTACTTCGTAAACAATTTGGAGGATATTAACCGACTGGGGTGTCGATTATGTTTTACATTGAAAGGTGATACTTATAAGTTATAACTGACCCTGACTTCTAAGTTGCCAATGTTTGAGCATGGCTTGCTCATGGTATGACCATAACAATTTGGTGCCCGGCACGCAATTTTGTTATCGGAAGTTTGTTAATTTAAAAAAAAAATATTTTTAATGTTTCATTGTGTAGTTCATGGAGGAAACTTGTCTTAATGTGCACTTTCTGTTTCTCTTGTCAATCAAATTTGTGCCTCCTCAAAAGGATGGAACTCTAAATGTGCACCTTCTGTTTCAAAACAGGCTGTTCCAGCTCCAGCTCCAGTGCCTGCACAACTCATTGAGAAGTCAGAGCAAGTTGCACCTGCTGAACCATCAAAGCAGGTTTCTGAAACAGTCTCTCCCCCTAAAGTCGATTATGCTACTGATCTTTTCAGTATGCTTTCTATGGATGCTACTCCTAATAGCACGACTGCAGCATCTGGCGAGGATAATTCATGGGCTGGCTTTCAATGTACTCTCTCATGATTTTCCTCCATGTCTTCAGTCCTTTTTATTATTTCATTTATATATAACATCGTGTTTGTTTGTTTTTTATTTTTGGTATACTCATAGTTGTGCATACACATATTTCTTTTGGAACTAACACTTTGACACTTGCAGCTGCTGATGCACTTTCATCAACAGAAAAGAACGGCGGAGTTCAAATTGACAATAATAAGAGCCCATCTTCTACTGGAATTGAAGATCTTTTTAGTGATTCACCATCAATTACACCTAGTTCAGTGACCGCAAAACCTCAAAAAGATTATAAAAATGATATCATGTCTCTTTTTGAGAAGGTATTTTCCCTGACCCTACCCATCTGTGTTATGTGCCAATGATTGTTAATGAATCCCATCATTCGCCTCTAATGTAATGGTATCCCATAATCATACAGCCCGGTAATAAAGTTGTGTCAGGATTCTTCCTATAGTTATGTTGTTCAGTTATCTGCAATAAATCTGAGTAAATAGTTCAGTTTTACTGGCACAAACTGTCTTCGGAAGTTGTAAAGTCACCTGCAAAAGATATTTACACGTTGGATCTCATTAGAGCAGATTAATTTGGTACTCTTGCTCATAAGAGAATTTATTCTCATTAGATGAAAGGAATTCATGTAAATTTGATTGGGCATTTAATTGTTGTTATTTTTCTTCCCGCCTTTCCATTCCCGTGCTCTATTGGTTATATTATAAAACAATCAACCCCATTCTTGTCAATTTTGCAGTCCAATGCTGTTTCACCATTTTCTCTTCACCAACAACAACTTGCTATGCTGGCTCAACAACAGTCTATTCTAATGGCTGCTGCTGCAGCTGCCAATGCTTCTGGAGGAAAACTGCAAGTTCCTGGTAATGCACAAGCAGCTCCTAACGCCACCAACTTGCCTGGCCAGAGTTGGCCAAATGCTGGCTATCAGTTCCCTGGTATGATGATGCCAGCAGCTGGACAGGTTGATCTGGCTAAATATATGCAGCAGGTGAGATCTGCTGTCGTAGTATTACTCTGAGATTCTAGATGCACTAATATTTCTGAACTTTCATTCTTGTTTTTATATTTTGGTTCTGGAGTAGATGGGGAACATGGGTGCAACTCATCCAGCGGGTAACTCTTTTGGTCTCCCAACGCCTAGGTATGTGCACGTCATGCTGTTCACAGCCTACTAGAACTTGTTAATCATTATTTCTTAGACCTGTCGTAAATAAAACTTTTATGATTGGTAATTTGGTACTGCTTGGTGATGGAAATCAAAATTTTATCTTCAATTAGCTTTAGATGACCCTTCACAACAGTATCAGCTCGCAAACATATAGTTTTGTAAATAATTCTGAGAACTTATCTTTCTTTGTCATATAATGGTGTTTTGTTGTCTTGCAGCACGCATGCAACTGGAATTATTAACCCCACGGCCAATGGCAATGCACAGTCTGGAGCTGGCAAACAGACTGCACCATCAGTCTCGTCGGGCTCTATGCAATCAGGAAAAGAGTACGATTTTTCTTCTCTGACACAAGGGTTTTTCTCAAAGAATTAAATGGCCAAGGATATTCGGTCCTGTGATGGCACTATACCAGCAATTCATAGCAAAAGATAGCGTTCAGAGTCTATTTGACTCTTTTGTATTGAAAGTTGTAAGCTATTTCTAGCGGAGCAGTTGGAGCGTTTCATTATAAGTTGTATTCATTCGAGTAATAAATCGTTTTAGTTAGCAAATATTCTTTGTCAAATTATCATCAATGATTTTGATTACAATGAGGTTGAAAGCTTTCATGATACATGTGACAAATTGAATCTTTCAGTGATGTGGTTTGGCTTTGTGTTCATACTTGCTCAAGTGTTAGAAGATTGTTGTTTTGTTAAGTTTTAACATATTCGTCCTGTTTCTTTCCTTAGTTAGCTGTAGTCCACAAGATATACACATAAGTGAGTAGTAAGTTTCCCGAATGTCGTTCTATTGAGGACTTAATTAAGCGTTTTTTTTTTTATGTCAACAATCCAATGTACTAAGGCAAGATTAGCAAATTGTTCTTCTCAAATTTGATTACAGGCTCTAACTATGAATCAACCGGGTAATGCAAATGATTTATCAAACTAATTTGTACAGGATGAGAGTTATCAACCCAGAAATGTTAATTTCTTAAAAATGTTTTGGTATTTGACAAACCATCAAGAAACGGATTAGGAGTTTAAGAGTTTTATCTGATAAAAAGAATCAAATGCATAAATCCTAAGTTAACTCATCATCTCCACACCACCATCCTATACCGTATACTCTATATGTTCTAATATCATTTTCTTAATTTCGAGTATGTCAAAATCTCATTTTACGAATCTTCAATGGAAACCCTCTCACCTACTTTATTCACCATATATATTTGTTTATACCCCTCTCTCTTACATTATACTTATACTCTCTGATGAGGTACAAAAACGGTCGAGTCGTACTAATCCGCTAAACACCGAATTAAACTAGGAAAACTAAATCTTCTAAGTCTTGGAGCTCGGTAATTCTCTATCTTCTGAAGGTTCTCGGCAACTTGTGATGATCTTCGTGCTCTTCGGAAATCGGCTCACTGAAACTTCTCGGAATCTTGCTCAACCTAAGCTCTGCACAGGAGGGTGGGGGGTTAGTCGTTTAACCAATCTGCCGAGGGCAGACTGGTGTTGACTTAAAGAGGAGATCGGCTGAAGGCATAATACCGACCGATTCCTAGAGTGAGAAAGGTAGAGTGAGAGGGTGAATAGTTACCTTGGGAACTTCCCAAATGAGGGTATTTATAAGTATGGCTTATGAATAATGATCCTTGGATTATATCATGGATGGATGGTCCAGATTTCATCTCAAGTTTGGGCTAAGGCCCATAACCATATATTATATCACTAAGTGGGCTTAGGACTTGTATAATTGCTTGTGGGCCATCAAGGTTAGTGGGTTGTGGACCCATGGGCCCTACGAGCTCGGCAACTAGACCTCGGTCAGAGCATGGACATGGTCGGCAGTATGACTGCTCGGCTCTTGTCCGATGATGGCACTTTTATAGAGTGTGTTCAGTTATACTTTGCAGATGGTCGGCAGAAGGGTTCTGCTCCTGGTCGGTCAGTTGCTCTGATGGCGAACTGTCGACCTTACGCACTTGTCATTAGAAGTTCACGTTCTTAATTGTTGTTAAGTCGTAGGCAAATTACTACCTAACACTCTATTTCATACTTTTATCTATTCCACCTCATATGTACTTAAAACGTGTGTCGAACCTTTAAAAAAATGAGATTAATATAGAAGGTGTATGCGTTTCACTCATCCTCATCATCATCACACATACATACAATACCAATTACTAAGCAAAATCATTTTTTTTTAAAAAAAAAATCATGAATAAATAGCAAATATTCGATCATTTAAAAGGGTAGAAAAAATTGTTTGACTTGTCACAAGAATGGGAACAATGGAAAAACCTCAAATAAAAGTTTAGTAGAAAGAAATCCAATCTCAAATGGAATATTGATACAATCTTCAATTGATGTCAAAGTTACAAAGAAAGAAGGGTTTCTGGGTAGAGTTTGAATGAAATGAATGAATGATGATAATATAGATATTAAATGAGCCTCAATATACTTTTTTTTTTTTTTTTGGTAATGTGGAAATAGACTAGCTATTATATAGTCTCCCTATCTAGGATAGACCTAACTATCTCCGGTGCCTCTTCATAGACTTCCTCCATCCTGTCTCTGGGACGTAGAATTCTTGTAATACGATCAGCTGCTTCATTAGCTCCTCGAGGGATCCAGTTGAGTGTTGCTGTCCATGGCTTATGTAGCATGAACTTGTAGGCTTCGACCTTGGTGATAAGGTCCTCCGGTACTTCCACTTCGTCCAGCACCATACCATATATATCAACACTGTTTTGTATATTCTTTCTCTTTTCATTTAGAAGTTGGTGGTGGTGATTGTTTGTTTCTTCTTTGTTTTGTTTTGAAAAATGTTAGTATATATACAAAAAAAATAAAATGAAAGACAAAAACAATCTCTACGAAAGTACTAATTCGATCATTAACACGTGAGTGAAAAACAAAACAACAAATTGAAGATGAAAGACAAGTGAAATGTGAAAAACAAGTGAAATGTGAAGAATAAAAGAAAGTAAAAAAACTAAGGTCCCACCGAGATTTGAACTCGGGTTACCAGATTCAGAGTCTGATGTCCTAACCGCTAGACCATGGGACCTTATCTGAAAATGTTCATCTGGTCACTAGTCTCATCGAATACAAGGACTTTGATCGTTTTAAGGAACTATCCCACAAAACTTTACCCACTTTTCATTTTTGGATGTCCCACAAAACTTTATCCATTACCAAATAAGGAAGCTACCATACCCACTAAAACATTATTTTAACACCAATACAATTCTTTATCACCATACATTCTCAAAAGATAACCTACCCCACTTAATTTTTCATTTTTACTCGATTATTTTAACTCATTTTTTTAAACTGCGCGTTAACCCTAAGGGAGTAATTTTTTCACTCATGATCGTATTATAGAGCGGTAACTTTGTAAATGCTAGATTGGAAAATGATACTCCCTCCGTCCCACAAAACATTACCCGTTAGGGTTGGCGCGCAGTTTAAGAAAATGAGTTAAAGTAATGGAGTAAAAATGAAAAAGTAAGTGGGG
>JAYMSL010001883.1:0-15673 GCA_036897195.1 Plantago coronopus
TATTTATAAATTATCAACTATTCAATCATAAACATCAAATATTTTATAATAAACATCACCTATTTTAGCATTAACATCAACAATATTGAGTGGACTTTCTGAAAAAACCACTTATAAGTTATAAGTGGACTTTCCCAACAATTAGTAGTGTATTCATATACCTAGAACACAACCAATAATTGTTCCTTACGGGTTAGGCTCTGTTCTTTTGTTCTTTTCAACTGAGATTTTCGAAATTAAACTGAACTGAATTGATTTGAATTGAACTAAACTGAACTTAAGTGAATGACAAATTTAAACTAACAAATCTTGAACTAAATGGAACTGAACTTAAGTTGAAAATAACAAATCCTTACAACACAAATCTACAATTTTAAAAACTAGGACTAGTACAATTTTTTTTCTTTAAAAAAAGGGAAATTTTATTCACTCAACTGGGTCCTTTCTTGTAATTCTCCCCTTATAGGCTTATACGGTTATACTATGTACACATGTTATCGCATTGGGGCTTTTTCTTCAGTTTACCTTAAATTTAGTTCAGATAAATTAAGTCAAGTTCAATTCATATCTATTCAGTTAAGTTTATGTAATTCAAATTTATTATATTTAAAATTAATTCAGTTTCGTTGAGACTAATTAAGTCTAGTTTAATTTCGAATGGAGGTGTGACTTAACCCAATTACTAATTAAACTTGGTCCAATACAGTACAAGACAACATCTGGATTCTGGAGAATGGCTTAACTTAGCAGACTTGGGCTAAAATGAAAGTTGCAACGAAAATGTTGGCCAAGTGTACAGAAATTATCAGACATAGTCACATAGGTGCTCAAGTAACCATTAAAATGTGTACAAACGATTTAATTTGAAATTGAAATTACCTGAGTTTAAGGTAAAAAATACGAAACTTAAATTCTACTTCTTCCGTTTAACCCAAACTTACCACTTTAGGTTATTTTTATGTCTTATTTAAAGCTTCAATTTTCATGTTGAACATTTCAATTTCATTTATCATAATAAAATATATTTAAAAGTAACTTTTATCATAATAACTTTTCAAACCAACTAATTAATAATAAATGTATTTACTTTTCGAACTCACCAGTAATATTGAATTCAAGTGTATAAACTGCGTTATTTGTTTAAAAACCATGTTATGGCGGCCGACTGCGAACATAGGAAGTAGGACGCTCTAGTGTTGTTCAGTATTTGTGTGCGATTGTGTACGTAACTGGAAGGAGCTGGTGATTGCTTTGACGCGGCAACTCGAAAGGCTTTATGTTTTATACGTGGATTATTAAATATTATTATTATTATTATTATTATTACTGCATCAAGAATTCTGGAGTTGAGTTTGGAATTTTGGATGAATTGTCTTGACTTGACTGGGTAATGAAAATCGGACTTATTGACTTGTCTCCATCCCTCCTCACTAATTGGAAATTGGAAACGGAACCATCTAAGTCAACATCTCTACACCTAATAATATTACTATCGTTTGTTATTTTCATTCACTGACTACAAAATCAAGTTTAACTCAGCTCGTTCGTTACGGAAACAAACGAAAATATAATTCAAACTCGATTCGACTATAAAGTAGGTTTTGGTTTTACTAACCCCTGCAATGCTTCTTCTTGATTTTGGATAGGAACTTCGTAGATGGCTATATCGATGCTTCTAGTTAGTTTTGTTCTGGTTTGGCTCCATAACTGTTAGTGTTTTGGTGGATATTTGTAAGGATTTTTGGAATTTTCTCTAGTGGTGGTCCTCGAGGTTAGGTAGTCAGAGTTTTGGTATTGTGATCTGTGGCTTTTGGTTCTTCGGCTCCCACTTCGCCTGTGTATTGTTTCCATCTTTCTAGGGGGTTGTGGGTGACGGTCACAAGACGGGTAACCTTTCATATCTCATGGACTAAAAGGAGTCTGGTTGTTCTTGGGGTTACTTTTATTGTGTCTTCCAATCTTCCTCTCTAGTTAGATGTTTTATCAGTGGGTGGTGGAGAATTTTGTCGTTTTGGGACAGTCAGTATACTTTTCGGCACTTCATACTTGTACAGTTGAGTTGATATACTTGTGATATATAAAATTTTGTAGTTCAAAAAAAAAAAAAACCTCCAACCTTATTCTGTAAAAAACATAGATATCAAACAACGTACGTTTTAGCTGCGGCCAAAATTCAGAATATCATTCTTGTTCTTGACTTTAAATTGGGCTGTTACAGTGTCCAGCGGGTCAAGACGATACTGCTTGGTGCTTGCACACTTGGGTGTTCCAATCTCGAACGCAATTATGACCATTGACCAATAACTTTCATGTTCATTAATCATAATTTTAATCTTATAGATTATATTTTTCACCAAAAAACTTGGAATAAAATGCTACGAAACACAGAATATATTCTAAGATCATATGCAAAGTAACTAAACAAAGAAACAAATTTTATACACAAATAAAAAACGTATAGTGGAGCAAAACAGTTACAGAAATTTAGTCTAATAATGTAAAGGTTCCATATGCATGTGCATTTTTCCATAACAAGGATTAATCAATCATGGAGAGTTGAATATTTACGCGTAAATAAATTATTTAGGTTCCAGTCTCTTTCCCTTTGTCCATCTGCAACTTGCAACCCCCACCTATATATACCTTCCCACTCCTCTTCCCTCTTCACTCATCTTCCTTTCTTTCATCTTTTCATTGAACAAAATCACACACTTATATAGTATTTCTAAGTTGAAAAACTACCACAAATATGGGTGCTAAGGGGTTTGTTGAAGGAGGTATTGCATCCATAGTAGCCGGCTGCAGCACCCACCCCCTCGACCTGATCAAAGTCCGTATGCAGCTCCAAGGCGAACCCGCTCTCCGTCCCTCCTTCGCCCTTGCCGGCAACGGCACTGCCGCCATCCACCTCCCTCCCCCGAAAGTCGGTCCTCTATCCGTTGCCATGCGCATCGTTCAGCAAGACGGTGCTGCTGCTCTCTTCTCTGGCGTATCTGCTACTGTCCTTCGTCAAACGCTCTACTCCACCACTCGAATGGGACTCTACGACATTCTTAAAACTAAGTGGACGGACCCGAATACCAACACGATGCCGCTTTCCTCCAAGATTACTGCCGGGTTGATCTCCGGGGCTATTGGTGCTGCGGTTGGGAACCCTGCTGACGTGGCCATGGTCCGTATGCAGGCCGACGGGAGGTTGCCGTTTGCGGAGAGGAGGAACTACAAGAGTGTTCTTGATGCGATATCGCAGATGAGTAAGAGCGAGGGTGTTACTAGCTTGTGGCGTGGGTCGGGGCTTACTGTGAACCGGGCCATGCTGGTTACCGCGTCGCAGCTGGCCTCGTATGATGAGGTGAAGGAAATGATTTTGGAGAGGGGTGTTATGCAGGATGGGTTGGGGACTCATGTGACAGCCAGTTTTGCGGCTGGGTTTGTGGCGGCAGTGGTTTCGAATCCGGTGGATGTGATTAAGACGCGCGTGATGAATATGAAGGTGGATGCTGAAGGTAAAGCCCCGTATAAAGGGGCGATTGATTGTGCGATGAAGACAGTTAGAGCCGAAGGGCCTATGGCGCTTTACAAAGGATTTATTCCGACGATTTCGAGACAGGGGCCGTTCACGGTGGTGCTGTTCGTTACGCTTGAACAAGTCAGGAAGTTGCTCAAGGATTTTTGAAGCTACTGGACTGAGGAAACTTCTATATGCATGGTGATGACGATGATGGCCAAAAAACGAATTTAACTATATTTATTTATTCATTTATGTAGCTATTAAAAGAGAGCAATGAGGAGTTCATGCAAGATAGTACTCCTATATGATTACTACTAAAATGTAGTGCAGATGCTTAATTATTTCAACAAAGTATACGAAATTATTATGCTATTGATTTTGAAGACATAATTTTGTGATTTTGGCTTAAAATTTGATCGATGATTGGTTAGCTTAGAAATCATGGACTCATGGTGACTAAAACTCCGACCTAACCAAAAGAGTTGCATTTTTAAATGTTCCAGTCAAATTTCAAAATTACGGAACAATCCGATGAATCCAAAAATTGGAAAAATTGAACCAATGAACAGCGTTAATTATGAAACAGAACTTCAATTATGCATTCCCCCATTCATGGTTCAGTGCACCAGCTCCGAACATTACGGCTCGAAGAGTGTTACATTATACTATTGACAAATAAACTCCAGGTTTGTATATAGGAGTATAATGATTTGCTCATCATTCAATTAACTAAACCAATCAATCTATACCGTTCAGCTGAGCCCAGCAACCACAAGAAACAAAATGTGACCTACTAACCAATCAAGAAAACATCGATTCTTTTCCGCAAAGGATTTGGTAACTTCCGTCCAACCAACATTGATCGGTGATCGAGCCACAAGAAAAGGGTTATAGGTACCGATACAACCCGAGTCATGAGCAACATAGCTAAGATATTGCGATAGATAAGTCCAGACACCCATTACTTTTGTACAGCTAAAAATGATTCATGATCTAATCAAGTAAGCCTCCTATTATTAAGTGAAAACTGCAACTTCTTTTACACGATGTAGCTTAGCCCTATGCCAGATACTACCACTAAAGAGAGGAAAAAAGAGGAACCTGTAAAACAGGTCTTCATTTCAAGCATCAAAATCCCCCATTTACTCACTCTTCGAACCAAGTACCTGCTGCTTGATCTGTTCAACTTTAGCAACCAACTCATCCCTGTTTTTCTGCAATAAAAAATGATTTGGTTTAGGCACTTTACCAATAAGCATAGACAAATTACTTCTATGGATTAATATTTTGATAGTCCTAACCTTGAAAATTAAATAGCGGGAGCTGAACCAGATTGTGTAGCCAAGACCTACGAGTTCCAACAACTTTGGCAACTGCTCCATTCAAATTCAAACCATGTCACAGTTAGGTACTTTTTACTAATTCACGCAATCAAAATTCATGAATAATGACAACTACTCACCACTGGAATAGAGTCCACAGCACCGACAACAGCAGTAGCTAACCAGAGTGCAACTGCTGCACCACCACCGAATAAGAGGACTGAAGATGTATCCTCAAAATCGAGCTGAAATAGGATAGCATCAAAAGCGGTCAAGTACAGCAAGAGATCACTTTGTCTACAAAGATTCACACCAAAATGGGTGAAACTTGAAACACCTTAATCAACTTCTAAATGGCAAACCAAATGATCAACTTCCATACAGGTGTTTAACTAAAGCTACAGATATTTCGTGCATAACATATTCCTATTTGGTAAGAACACCTCTCGCAAAGATTTCGCAATAGCCGTGTGACTTTGTTACAGAAAATTCAGCATTTGCTTGAGCTGTATGTGTTGGAGAGCTCACTATATGTTTCAATTTAGAATGCAGTAGTTATCAAGAGCATGACTCACACCAAGGCACAAATGTACTTTCTCGTTAGGTGGGAGGAGGTGGATCATGGATTGGCGATATTTTGCAGTCATGTATTACAGTTCCATATTCGATAGACAAAAGAAAGCTGAAATTGTTATTGTGTAATTAAAGAATGCCTCAATGTTGCATTCCCAACAAAAGAAAGGAACAATCATTGAAAACCCATCATGCGAGGCAGAGAGGTAACCTTTAGGCAAAAGTAAAGTTTTAACAATTAAATATATGTAAGTTGTCTATAGTACAATACTACAATACTTGTCTGATGTGCTCTTTAATTATCTAGAGTAAATTTTTCTAGAAAGCTTATGCCGTCAAAATATCTGCAACTAGATCAATAAATACTAATAGCCTTGACAACCATTGGAGATTTGGAGTCGAATTCCAAAACCAAAGGCGAGAAGAAACAAATAAAACTACACTTCAGTTCTAACTAGATGGATCCAGCAAAGAGTGCTTAGTTCTAGCACTAGAAAATAGGTACATAACAAAGCACAAAAGAAGTAGCTTCAGAAAGGGGCAAACCACAAAAGCAAATCCATGATCTCTTGTTAGTGCCATGTGCCGGTTATGCATTATTGCGTATTCAAGCTGGATCAGTTTAAAGGAATCTAACATATGCTAACATAAGGTTAACAATTAGTAGGTTACTTGACTTACTGCAACAGATATCTGATTAATGAACTCGGGCAAATAACCAAGATACTAACATAACCACGCAAAACAAACACAAACACATATACACAACAACAGAATTCTGGAGAATGAAAACCAAAATTGAGATTGCAAGAAGGAAAAAAATGGAACCTTTACATCAACATCGTCGAAGAACTTGGACAGCTGCAGATTATCAGCGAAGGAACCACCTTCTTCTCCACTGGGCTGATTATCATACTCTTCTTCTTCTGCCTTTTTGTCAAGAGGCTTAAAATGAAACGGAGGTTCATTTTCGGCATAAATCGGTGTCTTATCCGAGGAGGTATCCTCAGATGTAGTCGCCTTTAGACACCAAGTTCTATAGTATTGCTGCCGTCCTGAAATGAAAAATCAAGAATTGAATCAAACAAATTATGCAAGAAAAAGCACAATACGGCAGTGGGAGAAAACGTTGAAGCATTTACCAGCTCTGGTTTTGGAATTGAGTAGAAACGGAAGATGGGGATTACGGGAGAGCGGTGATTGACGGGGGATCGTGTTGGCCGGAAGCAGGGGAGGAAGGGCAGAGGAAGAGAAGCCTCGAGCACTGCACAACTCCATTTTCTATGACTGACTAGTGACTAATAATACCCTGTTCTAGGGTTCTAGGAAATTTATATATACCCTTGGATTACTTGGTAATTATCACAAAATAAGGATCATTTATGTAAATTACCTCCCAAATTACTTCTATTTTTGGAGTTAAACTAGTCCACGCACGACCCCTCGATATTTGGGGTTAAACTAGTCCTACCAATCTACCATAGGGATTAGATTTGGCAATAAAGTGAATCAACAGTCAAATAAAAAGGAAATTCTTATGTTTAGGTATTCATTTTACCAAATCAACATGTTCAATTGGGTGAAGTGCGTGACAAATGAATCACTCCAAATAAAAATAAGCAATATGATAGGAAATTTATCTATTTTAAGTTGATTTATTTCGAAATTCAAATATATGTTAAAGATGATTTATTCACCTCCAATCTGTCCTCTACAATTTCACATTACAGTCTTAATTGATGCAGGTACCTTTCTTAATGGTGTATTTAACGGATTTTAGATTCCAACCATACTCATTTGATCGTCATTCCTACCAACACCAGTAGTCTCGACTTGCAAACTTCCTCCGATTCGGCGCATAGCTCCTTCTCCCACGCCCTATTCCACCTCCACATTTATGAATGACAATTTGGCCCACCCGATTCAAGCATGGCCTGTTTTTCTTGGCTTGGACCTACATGTACACCCGTATTTGCCCCTTCGTCCTGCCTCACTATCTCTATGTTTTATGTAAAAATATGTTAAGTAAGGTTTAATGTACATTTTTAAAGCATTCTATCAATTTATATGTTCATAAATTCAGTTGTTTTTACATGTATGTGATATTTGTTTTATTAATTAATTGAGCAAACGTCTTGGAAAAACGGGACACTAATACACTAAAACAAGTAGCGATATACATTACATGGATCACTGATATATTAAAATAAGTACCAATATACAAGACATGGAGCACTAATACACTAAAACAATCACTGATGTATTACATTTTAGTACTGATACACTCCATTTTTCACGTTTTACATAAAAACACGTTTTTTTTCTTTCACAGGACTTTGTATAGTTAATTAGAGTTTAATCAAAATGTAATTTGAACTAGAATAAACTTAAGAAACTAAAAACAATTACGAATTGACATGGTGGGCCAACGGGCCCGTCCCCGACCTGCCAGGGTCCGAGCTTGGGCCTAAAAACAGGCCCACAGTTGTCACGGGCCGGGCATTCACAAACCCCACCCAGTCCAGAGCTACACCAGCGTTCAACCGATGAAAAAAACAGAACAAGTTTTAGCACTTCCCGTCTAAATTAAGTTTAATTTGAAACACAAGACTCTTGGAAGATGAGTATTCAAAACTAGTTCAAAGCCATTAACATCAAGAAACTGAACTGAAGCAAGGAAGGAAGGAAGGACATGACATGTGAAAGTATAGATTGATTGCACTCTAAGCCGACCCAATATATCTGCCTTTCAAGTAAAGAAGCAGCACATAAGAATTCTTCAAAAAACTTAAACCTGGATTGTTGGGCACTTGGGCTAATTAACTCCAATTTTCTGGGAGACATATTTGGCAGGTAAATTCGAATCAAGCTACTGTTAAACGACATAACCAATCAAACCAATCAAAACTCCCAGTCCTTAAAGAAGATCGTCATATATCAATGTCATCTTCAGTACAGCAACGCAGCAAAGTGATGGCTTGCTGGTTGTGAAAACCACCCTCTCTGACTAGTACTACTATAAGTTATAGGGAATGTCTTCCAGTTTATATATAAAGCAAAGTACTAGCTGGTGATCATTTAATTATCAACTATCCATTTTCCGGTCTGTCTTTTGAGAGACAGATATGTAACGCTTCTTCCAACTGAGAATCATCCACAGCTTACATGTGATGTGAGTGTCATTAAGAGAGAGGTAAGTGTTACGCTTTAATTAATTTAGCCTAAATTCTTGAAAAATGTACTTAGTTTTTTTTCTTTCTTTCTATAACCTAGGTAATTTTTATTACCTGCCTGCAGAGTGCAGAGTGTTTTAGACTTTTGTTAGTTCGTCATGTTAACCTTGAATCTAAACTTATATTTGCTAATGGAAGTTGCTAAAACGTAGATTCACAAAAATAACTTGGGTGAAAACTGATTAATACAAATTAGCATGAAAAGATTAATATGAGTACTAATTAAGTAATTTAGAAAGGTTGAAAGACGGTACTAAGAGAAATTAAAACAAGAGATGAATATTATATTGGAATTCTTGAGGGGCAGGCGACTGTCTGCCCGAACCACGCCATCGCCTACTAGGTAGTCTCATAAGGTGGTCCACCAAAATGATGTTTGATTTATTTGTTCAATTCGTCTTCGTTGATTGCTCTTAATTGGAAGGTTAAATCATTGATAATTATACGAATATATCTATTAATATGTTAAGAGAGTTGTGGTTAATGTATGATTTGTTTGATGTTTCATACTTGAAGTTTGGAATTGAACGCACCCGAATGGAACTTATTTCAAGTATAAATGTTAGGTTCTGTAAAATCTCTAAATTAAATTGAACTGAATGAACATGAACTGAACTTATTTCAAATGTAAATTTCACCTACATAAACTTAAACTGAAATGTACAAAACTGAAATTGAAGTTGACAAATCTCAAAAAAAATAAAATTGAAGTTGACAGAACTGCACATATACAAATATATAAAAGAGAGTCATAAGTGAAAATACATAACATTTATGGTAGACAAATGTATTAAACACCAACTCTTTAACGTTGATTGTTCCATTAATTAATACTTGTAAGTTGTAACCACATATCAGTTTCTCATGACTATAAGTTTCGGATTAAGTTCCGTTACCTTTAACCTTTTTCAAGTCATAGTAATGTTACATAATGCACTTCCATTAAAACTGCCTGAATGAAATTCCATGAAGATCATTCTTCAAAGTTTAGCGTGCATTATTTGTATGTTCCTTTTCAGAACAAGAAAGCACAAGCACACAAAAATGTCTAGAGACGAAATGAAGATACGCGGGGAGCTGGAACTTGACCTGGAACGCGACCTGGAGGAAGAAATCAAAGAAGGTATATATCATCTTGCCCTGAAGCTGCACCGACTTTACCAGCATCAGAAAGAAAGGAACTCGAACACAAAGGAATTGCTCTCTGAGGTTAACATAAACATCAAGATGGAAGGCGGAACCACAATTCAGATAAAAGAAATCAAGAAAGAGGCGGCTAAATCACAGGTTAGGGCAGCTGGTACTAGTAGTGAACAGATTGATCATCAAATGACGAAGGTTAAGCCAACTCGCGGTGTGAAGTTTGACTGGGCAATGAGTCTTCGATCAGGGTCCAGGTCTTTTAAAGGTGAAGGCGAAAAAGAATGTGAGAATTTGAGTGCGAAAGTTGATAATGCGCGGAAAAATGCATCAGGGAAGGGGAAGGTGGATACAGGGCGGAGCAAAGTTGCATCAAGGGAGATGGGATGGAAATATTGATTAGTATGATCGAGTCATCCCTTTCCCGTTAAAAAAAAAAGACGAAATATAATGATCTCAATGCAATGATTAAATAAATCTTCCAATTAGATACTCAAAGTGTGTTATCGGTAATTAGTGGTTTCTCTCTTTCATATTGTGTGCGCGCCATTTTTATAAATTGATTATGTTTTGCTTTTTTGGGAAGGATGTGGGTGTTACTCTCTTGTTGTGAGGTTTCTGGCCAGAATCCGGAAATGATAATTTCAATTTGTACTTAATTTCAATTAACTTCAATACAACATAGTTCAGAAATTATAACCTGAAATTTGAAATAACAGTTCTAAGCGATAATAAAATCATTTCTTCTCTCGAAAAAGGGAAAGAAGAAAAAACCAGAAGCAGATATTCCAGGTAAGGATTTTGTATTGTATTTCATTAGCAAATTGAATTCAAGAAGAATACATTATAGAACAAGGAAAATGCCCACAAAATTATAATTAGCTAGGTGGGTGTTGTGTTTTCCAAGTACATTAGCTTCTTGAATGAATCATGTCAATTTTCGTCATAGTCGTCATACAGTCGTGTGTCTCGCATTCGACCACTTCCTAACATGCATAGTTGCCTTCTCCGCCTACAGTGCATTCATTGAATAATTAGATTTAGAATTCAAAAAACGGTAAGGAATAACTTGAACCTCGACCTATATATAGAGATTATATAGTCGAATATGATTTCTACGCGTAAGTGTACAAGTACCTCTTTCTCCCAGTCACATCTCATGGTTATAATAGCAAGAACCAGCGTTTGTACTGCTGTTCCACCAAATATCATTCCAGCCCAGATCCCCTGAGATCATAACAAATTCACATGTATGTACTTAGTACTAGTTGCACTACATTAATAGTAGTAATAAATATTAATGACCAAGCTAGGTTTGGACCACAAATTCTGTTCATGTCCAAAAACAACATATCACATTTATTTATATACCACTTTCAAAACTTCAATTAATATGTTCAATCATGAATATGAAATGGTTGTAACATAATGTTGTGCAAGTGTATGTTCTAAATAAATGGTTACGATGAGTGATAGCAAAAGGGCGATATGTTAGTTAATTATGGGAAGTCTAGTGTAGTAGTATATATAGCGGGTGAGTGATGAAAATTGTTACCATAACTCCTTGATGAAAAACCCAACCCATCAAAAGTCCCATTGGGACGCCAAGTAAATAGTAGCACCCCAGGTTAATGTATGCCACGTACGATTGCCATCCCGAACCCACTGCCACTCCTACAAATTTTCGTGAAATGAAGATTGTTCAGACTTTAGATTATTGTAACTATAGAGAAGTTAGAGGAAAAGGAAACAACGAAGATGATTAACGAATAAATTACCAGAAAGAATAGGTTGAACACTGTTGAGTAGAACAGTGAATGCCAAAAGGAGAGAGAGCTTGCTAACTGCTTCTAGGACAACTTTGCTAGATGTGAAGATTAGAGCAAGCTCATTGTGGAAGAACATTATCAGCAGCCAGAAGAAGAAGCCAATTATCATAGATTGTGTCACTGCTACTAAAGTCGCAAATTTTGCTGCTTTTCCATTTCCTGCTCCTAGTTCATTCGCCACTCTTACTCTGCATTACCGCGTAACAACAATTGTTAGAGAATTAATGTCACCACATAAGTTACTAATTTCTCCACACCTCGCTATAAGTTATACATAGTTAGAGTACAAAATTACCCTGTGCCAGCGAAAAATGCGAGAGGAATCATGAGTTCCCAGCCGTTGATGCTCATGCTGCAGATAAGAAAATCAAATCAAATATATGAAGCTAGTATACATGATTTTTGGTGAGTATCATAGTCGAAAAATTGATGATTCGAGAGTGACAGTTCAGGCAGGACATGCAATTTATTACATGAACAGATATTGCCAGATTCTTGAACGAAAACATGGAGAAAGTGAGATAAACAGAGAGGACCAAACACATGCAACAAATTTGTAGGCCTGAAATTAGAAGTTGTAAACATTTTTAAGACGCAACCAGAATAATGGTTTGGTTGGAGAAGAAAGGAAAGCTATGTTTTACATTGGAAAGATATGGAAAGATAGATAAAATAAACTCTATTATTGGGGGTTGGTAAAACACAATAGCTGATTAGCATAAATGTTAAAAATAAGATATTCTATCAAAATACCCGCATTTTATGATAGTGACTCATGTTTATACAACATGATTGGCACTGATTAAAATGTGGTGACAAAATCTTATTTGAACCGGAATTCTCACATATTTGGTTTACCCATCATCAAAATCTCTTCATACCAGTGCTATGCAGTTATACTGAATTGAATGAATTAAACTGAACTGAATTAAATTAAACTGAATTAAAATTCAAATATAAATTTACATTACGTAAACTTGAACTAAACCGACATAATTCGAGTGAAATAAAGGTTAACCATTATTAATTTTCATGTAGTTTGGTTGATTTTAAAGTCAAACACATGTTTGGGGTAGGAAAAAGAAAGTGGAAATAGGATTGCCGCTAGTATTTGGATGGCCAATAATTTGAGGCGAGCAAATCAAGAACAAAACTACAAAAGTGATGATGATCGAGCCCACATGTCCAATTTCCGTCCTTACATGGCACGAAGATTTGACAAACTGGGCTAAAAATTTAAAAATGAAGAAATATTTGGCCAAATAATATGTAAGTGATTTTGAGAATTTAGAATTTATCTTACCACACTGACAAAGCATCCACTGCTATTTTCGCGTTCTCCAGATTTCCAGTCATCACGATAAGTATCCTGTAGTACCAATTCTCCAAGCTGTTCACATCCAACACCATCAAATTATCTTCCATCATTTTGTTACAAAATTTCTATTTATAACTACTATATATATAAAAAAATCAAAATCAGACATAAGAGCGTTCCGTTTTTCCCTTGTCATGATAGTAATTCATACAAAAGTCATAAGTGGTCCAGCAGTAGAGGTGAAGAGTTGCAAAATAGTAGTTCAAGCTTAAGTGTTTAAGTGTTTATTAATATTTACTTCATTATTTATACTTTATAATAATTTACGGTAAAAAAAGAAAAGTGAAAGTAATTCATACAGTAAGCTAGGAGTGTAAGGTTTTATATTCCGTACCACAACATGACACCAGATGCAGCCGATAGTTTGAGAAACTCCCAAAGTCCCGAAAACGCTTGAGTGGAGAATCCGGGCCAGGTCAGCGGACATCCCCCGCAAACGGTGTAGAAAAACAAGCCCAGAACAATCAGCCACCACGAGAAATTCAATGTTAGTGCAGCTCCAACCACCCCCAACTGCAACCTGTACACAATGACCCAGGTGAGGAGTATGTGCACCAAAAGCGCTACGAAATTGGTCCAAGCGATAACGCTGTTCTTCAGCTGGCTTTGCAAGAATCTTTGTAGTGGTAGCTGAAATGCGAAGCTGAAGTGAAGTGGGATGAAGCAGAGGACTACTACACCCGAGAGCTCTGCCACGTCGGCAGGCTGGCCGAGGAGCTTCAGAATCGGCGTGGCATAGAAGAATATTGGGAGCATGAGGATGCAACATAGGCACAACACGATCCAGGAACGTTGAAGGTATATGCCTAACATGTGGTACTTTTTTCCACCAAACGCTTGCCCGCATAGTGTCTCTAGTGCACTTGCCATTCCTAGCTGCATAGAATAAAGTTTCAACTTTTTAAATGAAATGGAATTCTTTAGTTCATAAAAAACTTCATGAAAGACCTTTTTAGCTTGAAAATTCCGATAAATATTTTTTTGAAACGTAAATATGACCCGTTAAAAGACCTTTCTAGCTGAAAGTACATACCATGAGGCCGAAATCGAAGCCAATAATAACATTACTGGCTATGGACATGGCAGCAAGCTCAAGGTCACCTAAGTGCCCCGCGAAGGCTTGGCTGATGACGAACATGGAGTAGGAAGCGATACGACTGAAAATCGCAGGGCCAACAACACGCCATAGCTTCTTGGATTCAGCCCACTCCTTTTTGCCAAGGGTTTGTTCTTGATCATCTTCCACGAACTTTTTGTCTAACAAGGGTACAGTGCTAGTTTCTTCATTCTGGCCATGGGTAGACATTTTGGTTTTGGGCACAGAGCAGACTAGTTGGCTTTTGTTATTTGAAGGGGTGAAGCTAGAATATATATTAATTTGTTTGGCTGCAAAATTGTGTGCAGTAGTACTGCTGCAAAGACAGTAGTGTCGTTATGGGTAAGATAAGACAGACCGCCGTATTATGTAGTATTCTCGTGCATCATTCCACAAAACTTTATCCAATTTTAATATTTAATATTTCACGAAACTTTGTTTCTAATACTATCAAATAAAGATGTTACTCCGTCCTCTGCATATTAAAATATTATTATAATATTGTATTACTTCTTTATTATTAAAATAATAACTTATCGTACTTAATTTTTCATTTTACACGGTTATTTTAATGTATTTTCTCAAAATGTACAATGTTGAGTAATGTTTGGTGGGACGGAGTGATTTGATGGTTTTATTTAAATAGACGGGAGGAAGACGTAGACGAATAGAACATGGGCGCTGATTACGTGGTGCACACAACACAGAACTAATCATTTTGGTTTGGTTTGCTCATATTCACGGGCTAACTATTCTTCTTCTTATATTTTGCGACGTAGTACCAAGTGTCATCACTGCTGACCTATACTTTTTTATATCATTTGCGCCAACTCCCTTTTTTTCTACATGTCGAGTCTCAATTTGAAGGCCTGGTGGCCCCGTGAAACCTATACCAGATTACCAGTCATGTGGACAGGGCTCATGAGCTCTTCTTCTTGTCCGCGGTTCAACTATGGGGTCCAAACCCGACTTCCGATTTAAAACTATTATTTTATTATGAGCTGATACAATCCAGAATTGATCGCATATATACACTAATCCTAAATATGTAAAATAATTGAAATATTGATAAACAAAGTACATATTTATGTTGTAAAACCCGCCGGGTCGACCCGGGTAACTCGGAACCCGGAGCATCTGTGGGTAAAAGATGGCCTTGAACCGGAAAAACCCGGAACCCGCAAAAACCCCCCGAGAACCGGTAAAAACCCAGGTAAAAACCCGGGTTTTAACCGGTTAACCCGTGTCGACCCAATTCAAAAAAAAAAAAAATTGAAACCCTAGACCTAAGACTAACAGCCCCTCCTCCCCCCCCCCTCGGTCATTCCACGCTTAGAATCGAGGAGAGCTCCCCCCTCCTCTCCACCCACGCCGTCCCTCCTCCCCCCATCCATGGAGTTTCCTCCTTCGTTCATTTCACTCACTTGCAGTCGCAGTCAGGAAGGAGAAATTGCTGGTATAATTCGGAAGGGGAGGAGAAAGCTTTACACAGCAGAAACGGATGAGCTGCTCTATTTCTCTGGTACAAAGAAGTTGAAGCCGTGTGCAGAATTAGGAAGAGAAAAAGGAAAGAGCGGACAAAAATGAATGG
>JAYMSL010001884.1:0-15668 GCA_036897195.1 Plantago coronopus
TATCTCCATCAGTAGGCACACTGTTCAGATCGAAACATACAACCTCTTTTGGACTGCGTGACTCTTTCTGTTTTTTTGGGCTCGAAATAAGTCGGGTATCGTCTCTTTCGGCATAGAGTCCCTAAACATACTGTTCTGATGGTTCGAAATAGCTTGCTCAAGTTCAACGAAAAGTCGAAAACACATTCTATGCCCAGAACCTTGCAAATAATGAGCATGTTATTCCAGTCGGCTGGTGTGTTTAGTGAACATTTTTCTTGTTTCTTAAAATGAAATGTGAACCTCTGGGACGCGGAGCCAATCCAAGGTACTTTATCTGCATGGAAATATCAGAATGAAGGTGTATATAAGACTTATGAACTTAAAAACATGTTTGAACTGCAGGTCTGATGAGAAGATGGCACACTTATGTGCGCTAGTATCACATAAATAAGCATTGGTGTAGTCCATTAAGCATTATGACTACCTACAGATACCTTTCCAGATTTTTTATGCTTCCCAAAATTGATGATTAACACTCTGCAACTAACTCTAGCACCAGCCCTTCACAGACCTTGTCTGATTCAAAAGGCATTTGCACCCCTCTTCAGTCTTCACTTAATATGTTTTGATGATGGTTTTAGTTTGAGATAGAAAATGATTTGTACTTCAAATTTGCCGGAAATAAAGAACGACATTTGATCAGTATGCAGAAATCACAAAAGGATTCAACGAGTTGAGCGCAGCAGTATTAAGTTAGGCCTGCTGCTTAGTTTATGTAAGTCTAAAATTGCTTCCCCTACAGCTCGAATTCGTTGACTGAAAAAATGAAGATTAACAGACTGCAACTAACTCAAGCACCCGCCGTCGATAGGCTTTACAAGAAACATATATGGTTAACAGAAAAAGGACTTGGGATTGCCTAGCATGATTTAGGATCTGCATACTCTGCCTGCCTGAATCAATGCCATTTGCCTGATTTAGAATGGCAACTCTACAGTTCAAATTCACTACATTCAAGAGGCAAGAGTGATTCTCATATTGCTTACTAACTCTGTAACCCAATAATGTACACAACATGATGAAAACTCTGTAATAGTGAACACTCTCTTGAAAAAAACAAAGATTTATCCTCCATATACTAGTGTAAACTGGATGTGCAGATCAGGCAGGGTGGGAGGAACTGAGAAATTCTAACTGTGAATGCTTTGGTGAAACGCTCGAACGTTGGCACATCTGTCAGAAAGAGGGGGATAGATATCTCCGACGTCCTCGCCACTATAATGAGATCCTCTGCCATCAACCCGGACTCTCCTCCGTTAATCACCGCACCAGTGTGATTCTGGCAATCGGCATTCATCGTCGCCCGTTCTGTGAATTACCCCTCTCCTTTGCAATTTCTCATCTTGACATGTCTTTTTTGACATCTGCAGTGGGCAAATCCCGGATCCAAGTTGGTAACATAGTTGGACTCACAGCAGGATGTTAGGAATCACACTTCAAAACCAATGAATCACAGCAGTTTCGTATTCCCCCGCAATTGCCCCCTCACTTTTTTTTCCAATTCAGTCCAACTGTCGTTGCCAGACCCTATCACTCCTACTGAAGGACCTACCTTGCAATTTCCCGAATCATAGTGGAAGGGCACTATGTAGAGAGAACGGACTGAACTGGAATTTATACGGCGGTTTAGACATGGTTTAAAAATCGGCGTTCTACACCCACAAACATTACGAGAGTTGGACAGATCTATAAAAAAGCCTTTATGGAATTATATATTGAAGATCTGGGTCTTGCCTTTTCTACAGTATGTAGCTATTCATGTGTCAATTGAGGGATTGTGACTTGTGATGAGACCATTCACGTGGGACAGTTTAGAGCAATTGGGAGATATCATGCAAACAGGCTGCCTTTTCCTTATATCCTTTTGTTGTTTAAGTTGATGGAACCTGATTTGTTCCATCTCTTATTCGGGTGTCTTTGTGGTACTTGGGTTAGTGGGCGTGGTTAGGTTGGGGTGTACTATTACTCGGCTATTTCGTGCGTTATGAACCTACTTTGTCCATTTGAGTAGTCACGTTGTTGGGTCTACTTTAGGTCAGGTTTGGGTTTGAGTTGCTTCATCGGTTTAAGTGGTGTTCTCTAATATATAGGAGTTTAAGGGTTTTTTCCAAGCACATCTGTAAGGTTAAGCGACCCACGGTGCTATGGAAGTCCGTGTTAATAGTTCCTTGGAAGCTTAGCTAGGGGTTAATCAATTGCCACCCCGAACTCTTGACCTCTCCACCTTTATTATTGGAGACGGACGTCTAGACGCGGGCTAGGCTAAGATTTTACTCTCATACTCCTATTCGAACACACTTTCTCCTTTTATCTTCGAGCTTGAATTGGACCCTCGTAGCTCCTTTCATTGGGCAATGGCTCGTATTTGAGTTTTTAACTCATGGGACGAATTAATCCCGCACTTAGAAGTGGAGGTGAGCTCGGGTATTGTTTCAATTCTTGCTCATATGGAGACACGGCAAAGGGACCCTGGACTTTTGATTCTTTTGTGGTGTTTAATTACTATCCTTGGGGATATATCTATGTGGGTGTTCTTTTTACAGGTGGATCAATCATGGCCTTGGTGGTTTTGCATCTAATTAATAATGTCTTACGAACCGTTTGGTAGGACTCGAGGCTTCACGAACTCTCAACCGAACTCTTGAATATTTTAGCGGAGTTGACGAAAACCAAGGTTGAAAACCGGGGTTAAAGTCTTTGTTTGATTGAACTCCGAAATTGAAAACCGGTTTTCGCAAAAAGAGTTGAGTTGAACTCTTCAAGTGTTTGGTAGGAAATGTGGGTTTTAAGTGGAATTGGATTGGGAGTTCATTGAACTCTTTGTTTGGTAGGAATGATTTTTTTTCTTTTTTTTTATTCAACTCTTTTAATTGAAGACTTTGATGTGCACTTGGACCTCTTTTTTACTAATTGTTGGGTAAGTCCACCTATAAGTGGTCTTTTCGGAAAGTCCACTTAATCTTGTTGGTGTTAATGCTAAAATAGGCGATGTTTATTATAAAATACTTGATGTTTATGATTGAATAGTTGATAATTTATAAATAGTTGATGTTAGTGATATAATAGTTGATGTGTAATGTAAATATTCGATTATTTCATAGCAAAATAGTTGATATTTAATGTAAATAGTCGATGTTTCATGGTAAACCGTTGATGTTTATTGCAAAATAGTTGATGTTTATTGTAAATAGTTGATGTTTGATATAAATAATTGATGTTTATGTTAAAATAGGTGATGTTATATTGCAAATAGATAATGTTTTTAAGTGGACTTTTTGAAAAGACCACATTTAGTGGACTCTCCCAAAAGTTTCTCTCTTGTCTAAGAGCTTTTTCATATATTTGTCGGCCATGCTACTGACACTCATCATTTTGGCGTATAAGCGGGCTACTGCTAGGTGTCTCAGATTGCAATCACACCAATACAAAATGACATTGCGATAAAATATACTACCTCCGTCCAAAAATAAGTTTACCATTTTGTTTTGATAACTGTTTTTCGGTCGCAAATTACTCTAAACTTTTATTGAACAAAAATGTATAAAAAAGTATATTAAAATATTACCATAACTATACATTTTTTTACTAACCATAACTATACATTTTTAATGTAATTTTTCTACTTTTTTTAACCAACATAATTTAAGAGTAATTTACGACCCAAAAAAGTCAACAAAACTAAATGGGAAACATTTGACTGGATGGAGTAATATTAATCAGTACGACACGTGTTTGACATCTTTGAGTATTGTGTGATCCACCAAAATTAATCTTCAACAATTTACGCTGGCTCTATTTATGATCCGTCGGTTGTCTTGGTTTAATCAAGTTACAACTCTTACAACCTACCAAACTCCTCATTTATTTTCTCTTATTTTCCGTAATCATAAATTCTCAAAATACGTATATGTGACAAATTAATTTCAATTTCACCAAAATAATCGTTTCATTAATATTTGCGCGCGATTTGACACCAATAATGAATATGTTTCGACAACTTTCTATTTATAAAGGATAATAAAAAATTACACAATTTGATCAAATTTTATACAGAAAGTGGTGATTTCTTAGATTATAAAGTCATTTTTAGTATTATAACAGAAATACAATATAAATAAAAAGATAAAACCTTATAGAAAAATGTCACAAGGTTCTAAATTCTAGTAGTATAATATGGCTTTAAAATTTATTAATCTATGAGGAAACTTACATTTTCCATTGATAATCTAATGATTATTGATTCAAGCTTATAATATATCTGGTGTCCATGGAAATGAATTAAGTGTAAGACATGGTCCCATGACATCTTCAATGAAATGGTCATTCTTTAGAAGCATCCTATTCATCACTTTGTAATTTTATGACGTATATTAATATAATTTATAAAAAGTAATTGATTGTTATTGTTATGTGTTTGAGTGTTTCCATCATCCGGAGTTTGCGGTTCCAAAACAATTTGCAATTGTCCATCGATATATATATATATATGTTCGGTTTATAAAATTTGCAACTCTAATAATTTATTTTGCACCTCCGGACCCCTAAATGTTTATGACATTCAAAGAAAATTCCTCTTATATTCACCTAATATTCAATGAAATTACCATGAGGTCTCGTTAGAACAGTTGTGATTACTTTGTAATGGTATATTAGTATGATTTATCGCATTTCTCATGTGACAATTGTATCTTATTTCTATATTATTAATAGGCAAAATAGCACTCCCACCCCTAAAGTTTGAATGTTTGTGTACTTAACCCCTAAAGTTTATGTTGATGAACTTTCCCGCCTGAAGTTTTAAGCATCGTGCACTTTCCACCCGAAGTTTTAAGTATATCGTGCGATATACTTCTCCAAATTTTAAATTTCGTGCAATATACTCTTTGAATAATGTCAGTTTTTTGAATTTTTCGGATGCAATTATATAAAGAATTGAAACCATAACTCATGAACATTTACAAATCAAGTCTTTGACTTTAAATTTCACTCGAGTGTGAGTTAGGGGCAGATACATAGGTGGTGAAAGGAAGAGGTTACCTCTCGAATAATTTTAAAATTTACATATTTTATCACTGGATATTCAAAATATTTAGAATTTTATTGCACTCATAATTTTGAAATATCAATTGCCTACCCCTTAATTGTATTCCTGACTCTGTTTATGAGTGTGAATATATTTGCATCAAAAAGCCAAATTATTGGATAGTCAGTTTTTTATTATAACATATGAAAATTTGTTTACTTGCAGTATATTGTTTGCTTGTGTATGTGTGTTTTAAAAAGTTGTTTTCTGGTGTATAGGAAATAACTTTATTTCCAAGACCGCCTTGAGCAAAAAATACAAAAAAAATTTATAGTATAAAACTTTAAGGGGTATTATGCACAAGATTTCAAACTTTAAGGGGGGAAGTGCCCGTGAGTAAATGTTAGGGGTAAAAGTGCTCAATTTATCAAACTTTAGATGGGAAAAACGCATTCTTAATGCTTCAAAATAATTTTTATTTATTGGAGATAAAATTATACTATCTTCCTTTCATTTGAAACTTCTTAGGGTTGACTTTTTTTCGAACTTTGACTGCAAATTGGTCGAAAATTATACAAAAAAATAAAATAAAAATATATCATGAAAATAGTTAGGTACACTTATGTAACATAGTTTTATTACATTTTTATATGTTACATATGAATTATAAATAATTTGCGGTTAAAGTTTGAAAAAAATTACCTTACGAAGTTTCAAATGGGATGAATGGTAATTTTATTAATTTGCCCTCCTGGATTAAATATTGACGTCGCCCCTGCAGCAATAGGTATGAAGTTTTAGGCAAGCCAGCAAGACGTATGGATTTTCAACAGATAATACTGGAAGTAGTATGTTTGCAGGTTATACAGAACTTGAACTCCAGTGCACCTTCTTAATTTGTCAAAAGCTGGGATCAATTATGCGGACATAAAGTTCATGATGTATTGATGTGCAACTTCTCTAGAGAAGAAAATAATTAGTTAGCACATAAAATCTGTCATGCCGTTAATAGGAATTTCATAGGCTTCAATACGTTATATGTGAATCTGATTCCCTCAAAAATAATTTGACTATATAACCAACATTCCCTAAAAAAAAAAGTGAATCAGATTATAACGTATATAAAATTGAGACTTGAAAATCCTTGGTCTTGGAAAACCAAATATGTAAAATAGAAAATCAGGAGTACTAAAACAAAAAATGTCTACTAACTTATAGAATTTGTGTTTCATATAATTTGAAAGGTACATGAAAAATGTGAATTAAGGCTGGACATAAGGCTATTCTAGTATTCTTTCAAGTTTCATATAACTATAGTGGCAGAGTGACTGATCCTAGTTATAAAACTAAATAGGGAGAGCAAATTTCATTACATTAGAAAATTACATTTGAAAGTAGCTAGCTAGACACTAAGCAAAGCTAGCAACTTTTACTCAACCACCTACACTATTGTTGAAAGGAAAACCACCGAATCAGGTACTATTGCTCACAAAATTAAATTATGGCAAAGTTCATAGTCTTGGTCCTTTGTAGCTCGTTTGCCTCTATGCCAGCCAATATTTTAATGTCACGGAGTCGCCACTCTAAAACCAGCCCCTTTACAGTCCTTTATAACCGCAACAATGCCCACTTCTCCACCATGCAGTGGGCGGCATATAAGTTCACCTTAGCCACAATCAACTGGGATGAGTGTTGTGAACCGAGTAGGGTGTGGACACGACATTCACCTCTTCAAGTTCCTGGTGGTCATCTCTAGACTCTACTCGATTTGATTGCTTGAAAAAGTGAGAGGTAGGGCCATATATAGGTGGATGTTGGGAGGGGGTTGGATGGAGGAATAACATCACCATTTATCATCATTCATATCTGTGAATCAATGAAATGGAATTAATAGTATTGAATGTGAAATTTAAAAATTCAAATGTAACTTGAGCTATAGGTTTTGAATTGTTTAAAATTTCAAAGACAGCTATAATATATTAAGATTACATTTAACTTCATAATGTCAAGAAACATCCATTTTTAAAAATGGAGGCATTCAACCTGCAATGAACACACGCTCAGGTTTTCAATTTTTGTAAAATTCAAAGACTGCTATAATGCAGATTTCAAACCATGGACAAAACTTTGGTTGTTTCGAGTATTAAAGCACTGTAAATTCATAGAGGAGCAATTATTAGGCAAATTTCAAACCTCAAAGCATTTAGTTGAATAATAGTGTTTAATGCAAAATTGTGCACACAACTAAAAAGTGAGAAAATATGAGAGTTGGGAGAATATGGGTGATGTGGCATAGCTAGAAATGCCCACAATCCACCACCATAGCTATATATATATGGATTATTCACGTGTATGAAAATGAACATATATGATGAATCACAAACATACCAAAGCAAGACCGTGGCGCAATTGGTCACATTTTGTATTGCGGCATGGAACATTATTTCTTCATGAAGTAGGATGTCACCAAACTGCGTGGGTGGTGTGATGATGGATCGTTTCTTGAGCGGGGTGGTGTCTATTTGCTACAGATTTTAGTGTGTTGGAGTGGGGTGGGGCTGGGTATTTATAGGAAGAAGTGGAAAGATGAGGTGTGTGAGGTATAGAACATTTAGCAACATTCATTTGGGTGCATAAATGAGATGATCTTAATAATATTGAATGAAAAATATTAGAATTTTCAAATGTGTGGTAACTCACAATTATAATTGTGCATTATTTTCTTTTACACCAACAATGCAATCAAGTTGTAATGGAGTAGGATGCAAGAAAATGATAAATTGTATGTTCAAATTAAACAAAATAAATGATTTGGGATAAAGGCACAAGGAACGGCAGCCTGGTTGGGAATTAAAATCAACAATTGCCACGGCCTTTTGGTGATTAAAATATTTGGTAATTGCAGCTACAATAGTTGTCAACTCTAACTTAATGACCATTATTTAAACTTAATGATTTTGGATATGAATTTGCCCGATTCTGCACTCAATGCTGGGTGAGAAACCATGAGGGAATGAGGAGTATTTTGCATGATATTAAATGCAAAATTTTGCACACAACTAAAAAGTGAGAAAACATGAGAGTTGGGGGAATCTTGATTATGTGGCATGCCTAGAATTGTCCACAATCCACCACTTTTAATATATATATGGATGATAAACAGTTTAGCACTAATATTATGTGTTTGGGGAAATTTATGAAGTATAATGTTGTTCTTGCAAACTGTTGTAGATATGGGAAAAAGTATTTGACCCAGTTTGATGTATAAAGGACCTCCATTTGTTTTTGAACTTGAAATCTTTAGTTGGTACCTCTCAAATAAGTTATTCTGATTATTATATAGAAGGTGGTGAAGATCGATTTCCCAATCCCTAGATATGACGATGAGCCTTCTTCCACCTCGTATGTTGTTTCGCGTGATTCTTCTTCCAGGGAAGGGGGAGGTTCAAGGAACGGAAGAAGAAGACGTTGAACCTGTCGAGTGGACTCCGGTTGGTGACGCTACGTGGGACCTTATCTGACGGCGATGTGCTCGATTGCCCTTTTGCCTTGATCCTCTCGTTGCTCCGGTTTACCAGTGTGAGAATGGGCATTTAGCATGTGGGGTGTGTTGCACCAAGATTAGAAACAAATGTCCTAGTTGCAGCATGGCAATTGGTTACAATCGATGCCGAGGATTGGAGAAAGTTCATGAAGCTGCCAAAATTCCATGCCCAAGCACTAGTCGTGGCGATATGGAGATAATAAGATACTCTCAAAAACTCAATCATGAAAAGTCCTGCAAATATGACCCTCACTCATGCCCTCAACCTGGTTGTAACTACTTGGGCATGTACAAGTCATTGTATGTGCACTTTGCTACCCTCCATTCAGATACGGCCTGATCTTGCATTTTCATCATATCCCACCGGTTCGACATTTCAGAGGGAATGGTTCGACTATTGTTGAAGAAGACGTGAAAAACATTATTTGTCATCAACCGTGTCCTTATACCTCAGGGAACTCTAGTTAATATGATTTGTCTTGCTCCGACTTCATCAGATTTGAAGTACTCCTATGAGCTTACAGTAAAAAGTGGGGGCAATCATATCTCGTTGAAAAGCTCTGTGGGATGTGCTGAAAATGCAAGATCATGTATCTGAATGGAGGGTAGCAAATTGTGCATACAATGACTAGTACATGCTAATGTAGTTACAACCAGGTTGAGGGTATGAGCAAGGGTCATATTTGCAGGACTTTCATGATTGAGTTTCTATGAGTATCTTATCATCTCCATACAACCACAACTAGTGTTAGGGCATGGAATTTTGGCAACTTCCAAGAATCTTCTCCATTCCTCGGCATTGACTGGTAACCAATTGGCATGCTGCAACAAGGGCATTTGTGTATAATTTGGTGCAACACACCTCGCATGCTAAATGTCCATTCTCACACTGATAAACCAGAGCAACGAGACGATCGAGGCAAATAGGGCAATCGGGCAGATCACCGTCGGATAAGGTCACACGTACCTTCACCAATCGGAGTCCACTCGACAGGTTCAACGTCTTCTTCTCCTGTTCCTTGAACCTCCCCCTCTTCCCCGGAAGAAGAATCACGCGAAACAACATGCGAGGGGGAAGAAGGCTCATCAACATTTCTAGAGATTCGAAAATCTTCACCTTCTATATAATAATCGGCGCTCTTGTTGGATTCCTATTCGCTTTTGCCCCTGGATATAGGGGGCCAAACTCGTTGGATGATCAGAGGCGCAGTACGTTGTCGTTTTGGCTCCGGTCGGACGGATCTGGACCCATCGCCTCGTCAACTGGGAAGCTTGCCATTGTTGAATTATCTCTAGTGTTCTGCTTCTCCAAATAGAGACATTTAATATGTAAATATCATCAAAATTTATATGAATTAATATCACGTAAACAAGACCAAAACCTAGACAACGAAGCGCAAGACAGTTGGTAATAGATTCACCTCCAACCAATTGGTCGAGAATTTGAGTCACTCATTTGTCGTTTTTTTTTAAAAAAGACCAAATCTCAAACACCTCCAACAAAATGGTCTTAATACGACTATTTAATTTGTTGTGTTACAAGTCCATCGTTGGAGTGAACCTAACAAGAAATCACTTTAAAATATTTGACGAAATGGCACATATATAATGTTTCTAATGGACTTGGACAATTCACTTGTTCATTGTTTAGATACAAAGTTACATATTTTAATATCACATAATCAAGATTAAGACCATACCTCAATGTTAAGATGACGTATGTAACGTCTTCGCCCTCTGTATGAATTGCTCTATATCTGAACACGTTCAACTCTTAAGTTGTTATGGATAGATTCCTAAAAAGAAAAGTGCACCTTGTCTGTATGAGTAGATTTCTCAACACATCAAAACAAAAATTGAACTTTGGAGCGTCAAATGATGTAGCACAATATATATGTGATATAATAGAGGCATGGTTAATTTATAAATCATAACACATAGCAAAAAGTAAATAAACTTAATTACCAACGTAATAAACACAAGAAAAGATAAACACGAAATGTGCTTTTACATTGAGAAAATGATCATAAATATACACGATAATCAATACATAGATTAAATCGACCCGGTGATTTTCGTTATTCAATTCTTCTCCCTCTAATTAAACAAAAGTCAGTATGTTTTACTTAATAGAAGCACAGATCGATACACATGACAAACACGATGAGTTAAACACACATACATATACAAATATATTTGAAACGACATGACTTGAACAACATATCTATTTTTTTTTCCACATCAAACCTATAAGTGTTACTGTAAGATACAACTCACATGTAATGTATCAATAAATTAATTGGAAAATAATTTTACAACTGCAATATGTGATGCACCTTGAAAATGATCAGCAAGAGCAAAAGAGCGCATACCTTTTCAAAGATTGCACCGATGATGCATATATATACCCGAACAACCATGATTGAAGATGGCGGCGGTGATTTGTAGCCCACATTATCATTGAACATTTTGTGCGGTCTAGGGTTGGTAATCGTTTATATACTATTAAATATGTGAATACTCCACGTGGACAACTAGAGAAACACGTGTTCGAGATGTATTGGCGTGTTCGCATCACAAATACGTGTTTAACATTACACTGTTTTACACAAGCATGGTGGGAATCACACTTAAAATAAAAGAAAAGAAACGCGTATTCCGTACGATCTTTAGAAATTGGACACCGTTATAGACATTTGGCCTTACACAACGAGGTTCAACCAACCAATTAAAAACCGGGCCCAATAATCGGTACAATAACCTTACACGTACAAGTGTAAACATGTTAACTCAGTGGTTGATCAAGATGAAATCTGATATATTATATAGTACACAATACAAGAATACGGACATGTATAACTAATTTAGAATACATTGTCTTTTCACATCAGGATCACTTCGTCTTTCGCAGAAATAGACAACTCCTAAGAAAAAACACACAAGAAAAACTACAACAACAACTGAAAACACTACATGACTAAATTATTCTTCAACAAAAGAGTGAATTATATTGGAATTCAGTTAATACCTTTCATTATTTTTAGATACACATTCATTGTTAGATACATTTAGTCCTTGAAATTAACGATACATGTTCTAAATACGTCCATTGTTCTGTTTATTATTCTTATGAAAATATACTTGCCCATGTTTAATTTTATAATGTTTCACACGTACATGCAATGGTGTAATGGTCAAATTTTTGTTAATTGGATTTCGAGTTGAACTTGATGCTGAGTTCGTGTGTATTACACAATGCGTCTTTTTTTAATATTTCAAACAAAAACCAAATGACACTATTGCTATTCACACGTTACACTTTTACCATTTTATAAGTAGTGAACGCCTATATCAACCATATAACTTCAAATATTATTAAACCATTATATGACTCCACCGAAATTCGAACCCCGACCTCTCCATATGACATGTGAGTTAAAGTTTTGTGTGCTTACTTTTTAGAGACGCAGTGTTTTGTATATATAAACAGAATAAATGTAAGTATGTAGAGTCGATGGATAGCACTCTGCCTCTTCTCGTTAAAGGCACATCCGTCTGACGAGACTGTTCTGAAATACAATTAGTTGGGAGAGACCACTTTAAGTGGTCTTTTAAGAATAGACCACTTTAAGTGGTCTTTCTTAAAAGACAAAAGACCACTTAAAGTGGTCTAAAAACTTGAAATTTGCGGGTCAACCTGGGCGGGACGGATTGACCTGTGATTTTTTTTTAACTGTCTATTTTTAAGGTCCAGTTGAAACCAGGCTGGTCAGTAACATATCTAGGCACACAACATCATGTATTTAGACACAAAACAACACATATTTAGGCACAAAACTTTCACGATTTTTGATATTAGCATATTTATTTTTGTGCTAAATACGTGATGTTTTGTGATGTTAAGGAATTAGTGATGTTATGTTTAAGAATTAGTAATGTTCATGTTTGTTTAATAATTGGTGATGTTATGTTAAAGAATTAGTGATATTTTGTTAACGAATTAGTGGTGTTCTATTAAAGAATTAGTGATTGTCGTGTTAATGAATTATAGATGTTATGTTTAAAATTAAAATTAGTGATGTCCTGTTAAAGAATTAGTACTGTTATGTTGAAGAATTAGTGATGCTATATTAAAAAATTAGTGATGTTATCAGTGATATTATGTTTAAAATTTAATTAGTGATGTTTTGTAAAGGAATTAGTGGTATTCTGTTAAATAATTAGTGATGTTTTTGTTTTAAAGAATTAGTGATGTTATGTTAAAGAATTAGTGGTGTTCTGCTAAAAAATTAGTAGTGTTCTGTTTACTAATTGGTAATGTTATGTTGAAAAATTAGTGATGCTATATTAAAGAATTAGCGATGTTATATTGTATAATCAGTGATATTATGTTTAAAATTTAGTGATGTTTTGTTAAGGAATAAGTGGTGTTCTGTTAAATAATTAGTGATGTTTTTGTTTTAAAGAATGAGTGATGTTATATTAAAGAATTAGTGGTGTTCTGCTAAAAAATTAGAGGTGTTTTTGTTAAAAGAATTAGTGATGTTATGTTAAAAAATTAGTGATATTCTGCTAAAGATAGTGGTGTTCAGTTAAAGAATTAGTAATGTTATGTTGAAGAATTAGTGATGCTATATTAAAGAATTAGTGATGTTATATTAAATAATCAGTGATATTATGTTTAAATTTTTTAGTGATGTTTTGTTAAGGAATTAGTGGTGTTTTATTAAATAATTAGTGATGTTTGTTTTTAAAGAATTAGAGTATCCACATCAGTTTTCTTATAAAATATCACCTAAAACTTCTCTAAATCTCTCCTTATAAATTTTTCCGCACGCATTTAGTAATAAAATAAAATCAGATTCCCTATTTTATATATAAAATTAAAAAAATAATAAATTGTCTTAGAAAAAGTATACTGAAAATATTTTAGGGGATTCTTAAATCTTGGCATGTGAAAAGAATTCCCTAAATTTTTCTTGCGGGTCCTTGAAATTTAGGTAATCTGATGCATTGCATTTTTTCTCCTTTTCACAATTTTAACCCAATATTTAGGCACAAAATCCATTTTAGGTGAACTGATGTGAATGCTCTTAGTGATATCCTGCTAAAAAAATAGATGTGTTAAAGAATTAATGGTGTTTTGTTAACAAATTAGTGATGTTTTGTTAACGAATGAGTGATGTTCTGTTAAAACATTAGTGGTGTAAAAGAATTAATGGTGTTGTGTTAAGTTGTGTTAACGAATTAGTGATGTTGTGTTAGCGAATTAGTGATGTTCTGTTAAAAAATTAGTAGGGTTAAAAAAATAATGGTGTTTTGTTAACAAATTAGGGATGTTGCGTTAACGAATTATTGATGTTATGTTGAAGTATTAGTGATGTTATGTTAAATAATCGGTATTGTTCTGTTAAAGAATTAGTGGTGTCATGCTAACGGATGAGTGTTTTGAGGTGAAATTGTAATGTTTTATAAGGGCTTTGACTAATAAGAACCAATTATTAAGAAACAATTATCTGAAATTGCAAACAAATCACTAAACATTATCAAATTCTCCATTCACATACTTTACATAAACCTTCACCTACAAATTGACCGAAAATCAATTTAGGGATTAGTAAAAACTCAAATAAAGCTCAAACAATCTTCAATAACTCAATAGACTAGAAATCGAACTAGAAAGATAAAACCCAATTCATTTTTTTTTTTAAAGAACCTCCATGGATGGAGCTTGAAGCTCCATCCATGGAGCACGAGTTGTTTGCTCTGTCCATGAAGACCGTGGATGGAGCAACAACGAGCTTTTGCTCGCTATATTCATAGCAGGCAAAAGCTTGCTGCTGTTGGCAGCCATGACTGCCCATCCATGGCTGCCATTAGCTTCTTAATCTTTTTTTTAAAAAAAAATCGCGGGTCATCGGGTTGACCCGCAGTTTCTTTTTTTTTTCTTTTCAAATTTAAAGGCTTATAATATAAATTGTGGTCTTTTACTAAAAGACCAAAGTAAGTAGTCTCTCTTAATCTATATATTATTTAAAACTAAAAGTTTATAAGAAAGACTAGCCATGCCACATCATCACTTTGGTGACATGGCATTCTAACTTTCTTCTAGGATCCATTTGATAAACCGGGTCATGAATTTACAATATAAAATCCGGTGCGGATATAACCCGAATCCGGATCCGAATTAATTTTTACACTATGAAAGCGGTGCGGGCACAATCCGGAATCCGGAAACCCGTATCTATTTAAGGATGAATTTAATGGCATTTGAGTAATTTCACTATGTTTGTTTTTAAAATCCTATCTCATTAATTATCTGTGTTAAATATGGATAGAATCTGCGTGAATAGTTAAAAAACTAGTGCAGAATTAATTTGTTTTGAATCAAATCCTTCATTGATTCTAAAATCTGTAGAATTAGGAATGTAATCATGTAAATTAATTAATTGTATCTCTTTCCTATACTATAATACATCACTATATATGGTCTTCTAAATTAATTAATTTAATCATTCAATAACGTGAGCTTCTGCCTCCAAACATTTCTACATTTTGGAAGAAAATATGAAGATGTTTGCGATTGTGTTTTGTAATATATATGTTGAGTCTATTAATAGCAATGTGATTTTTTTTTTTTAGTGCTGTAATTTGAATTCAAAACAAGTCTCTGGAGTCTGGAAAAATGGATCAACTAAAACACTATCAATTTGATATTCTGTATGCATGGCATTTCCTGAATTTATAATGTTATATTATGGAGTGCTTAATTAATCTAAGTTTAACAAGTAATTCATTATTCTACGTTTAGTAAAGATTTCATCGGACATTTTTTTATTTGGGAAATATAACTATAAGTTTAGTAGTTAGTACATTCAGGGAAAGTCATGATTTTTAGTGTAGTTTAGTGTAAGAGTAGGATAGATTTACCTTCTAAAAAAACAAAAAAGTTAAGTAGTTAGTACTCTCAGGGGCGAAGTCACGATTTTTTTCTATCCCGTCCCGTGCTAATTTTAAAACACTGTTGCACTTTTCAAAAAAAAATGAAAAACGGTTTTT
>JAYMSL010001885.1:0-15667 GCA_036897195.1 Plantago coronopus
ACATCCACATTACTACACTAACAATCATAATGTATAATTAGGGTAAGAAAGGAAGAAATTGTACCTTTCAGGACAATGCCAGCCCAAATTACGCAGGTTCAAATAGAAATTGCTCGTGTTTTCCTCTGTGCCTGTTTTGAATGCAAAATTGAGTATTTAGCAGACAAGAGGAGGTCAAGGAGAACGAAGAGTAGGTTGAATAATTGACCTCCGAAGAATGAAAGGCCCAAGAGAGATGTTTGAATGGAACTTCTATATTAAGCTTAGAGGTTGCAGGAGACTCACCCAGAAAAATGTCGCGAATTCCATGGACGGCCTCACAAAACATTTGCAAATTTCATCCTTATCATCAAACACTAGCGAGAGAACAATATAATTCCATCTTCAATTTCAGATTTTTCAGTCATCCAAGTTAATTGGGATATCATCAAGTATCTCCAGGATCCTAATCCTACACTTTGTTTGTCCTACAGGAAGCATTAGTATTAGATATCAAGTCATATGTAGACTCTTTTAATTCTATCTCTTTTAATTTTGTGCGCCGACATTGTAACTCATTAGCGCACTTATTAGCCAAGTATTGCATTTCGGATAGTGATGGTTTGTCGGAATTACCATTCCCGCAACCTATTGTACCAAACATTTGATCCTACTTATTATATGAAATCTTTATCTTAAAAAATAGTTAATTGGGCGAATTTTTGGGACTTCAGAGTTCAGAGCACCATAATTCAATTTTACTCATGTAGAAGATGAAGGATAGTTTTCTTTTGTATAGACAATTAAAAACATGGGAAAATTTATATTAGGTCCAGATATACTCATAAACCTATTATTTTTAGGTTCAAATAAATCGTTTTTTATTTTTTAAGTACAAATTTGTTCACATTATTTCATCAAACCCGCCTAAGATGAATGTGTTTCAACTCAATACTAAATATCATACATATACACTAATTGTATTGGGATGTAATAAAATAATTACAAATTCATAATTTATGGATAATTTGTTATGTCATTAATCACAATTTTAAATGTAATTATTTTTATTTTTTTGTACTTATGTCTAACAAATTTATTGTTTTTAGTACATCAAATTATGCAAGAGTACTAGTTTTACCATACTAATACATGGTAAAGGTACTTATTTAATTATTTTTAGTACTTTCGTAATAAATATCTATAGTTTTTTAGTACCTTTGATTATGGAGTACTAATTTTGCAGTACCAATAAGTGTGTCGTACATATTTTATTAGTAATAATATCTATTATTAGGATATACCTATTAATTAAAACTATTTTTAATATGTTTTCAATGGGTTAGATGAAATACTAAATCAGTAAACGATTTAGATGAAATACTGTGTAATAGTTTGTATCTAGAAGATACTTTCCCTCAAATAAATTACAATGAGGTCTATTTTTAAACAATTATACTTTCACTGCTTATAAGTTATAACCTCTTTCTATATTTTCTTGGTTTCATCAACAATTCAATCAATTCAAGTTTTCTAACATCTTAAAATTGGATGATTTTGTCTCCAATTAATTAATTGACGGATTCCTTAAAATTAGATGATTTTCTCCTTACAAACATCTTGCATTTTAATCTTGTATTTTCAATAAATTTATAAAAAGGTAAAGTATATTTGAAAATTTAATATTTATTTCTTGTAATGATACCTAATATGATGTTTAATATAAACGGTTTAATACAAAACGAGTTACTAACTAACATAAATTTTGGGTTCACATGTAAATTCGAAGAGTTCAACCCCTGAGGTAATCTGGTTCATCTATTAATCGAGAATACATATTATCAACTACTTAATCACTTGTCTTGATCTGGTCTGCTACTTAATCACTTGTATTGATCTGGTCTGGTTTTGATGGCGATCAAAGCGAAATGGCCAACTTTGTGTATAAGTTGAAGTGTTCCTTCATGGAATTATTTCATTAATTTATCCATGCATGTACAATATCAACGGTAAATATACTAGCATAAATATGGATTAGGTATGACTAGGTATAGTATAAACAACTAGTGAGATATCAGAAAGGTAAATATCTAGCAATACATTAAACATTGGCCTTAAATTTATTATATGGGAATTGACTTTGAGCCTTTGATGCTGTATTCGGTTTTTTGTCTCTTCATTCTTGACTTACTCACTCCTACTGGAGATCGAACTTTACGATTTAGTTATTTGAACTTTTGACCCGATCAAATAGTTACAGTAAAGAATATGGAAGTTAAAGGAAGCGAACTTGATACTATATTAGAAATTTTCAAAAGTTCGTTGTTAAAATATTTGAATTCATATCGGCCTTGTTCATAACGGATTGTATTTCTACGAGGATCTGTTCATGTTACTGTTGATTGTTGAATATCTTTCAGATTAAATTTATGTTTCAGAATTAGATAATAAAGAATAAAAAATGTTAAAAGCGAACGGATTAGACGAAGAAGAAGTCTGAACTAATGCTAAACGCATGCATCGATCAAGTCAAATGATGATGAGAAGATCCAAGATTTCACTAAGGCATGTGAAACCAAAAGGACTAATTAGCAGCTGTGATGTGGTTTTCTTAAAGTGAATTTTACAACATAAATCACAATAATGTTGTCCTCTAATTGATCACGTCGGCTACTAACCTCCCAATACAAAAATAGTATCATCACTGCCATAGCTAGACAAGCTTGTCTAATGTCCACATCCCATATTCATTTCACCGTATACCTCCAACCGCTACTCTTTCTTTCTGTTTAAAGATGCTCTTTCGACATATTTTCATCTTTGTTTTTCCAGTTTTGTCCCAACTTTGCTCTTAGTGCCACACAAGGTAAAGGAATAGTTTGAATCATATGGGATTATTCTCAACCCAAACTTAGTATGAATATGTTGGTATCATCACCCGAGCATAAAAATGGTCGGACTGGAATGGACCGAATCGGAAGATCATTGGAGCTTCTTCTTGAAACTTCACACTTAGCTCGTTCTTGACCTCCAAATTCATCTTAGATGCCCGTTAGGCTTGGCAATGGGTCAATATGGACCCGGTCCGGACTCGTATGGATCGGATCCACCGAAAATTCGTAAGATCCGGATCGGATGTCCGGATCCAACCCACCAACAGCTCTCTTTTATTTTTTTGGACGATCCGATCCGATCCGGACCCGGATCGGATCGGATTTGATCCGATCAATTTTATATTGGTCTGGATTTGGATCGGTCAGGACCGGATTGGACGGATGTCCACGGATCGGATCAATTTTGCAAGGCCTAATGCCCGTATATTGGGTCGGATCTAGTCGACAAGTTGGAGATTTCAAGAAGTCTTAATAATATCTACTAAATCATCCTATTTGGACGATTAAGGGCTCACGGTCAAGTATTTCAAGTCATTTGAGAGAGGTAACCTCATGAATAGATGACTTCAATAAGTTTTAGCTAGAAAAGGAGACGACAAGTCAATGAACCTAATAAATATTTGAGCGTCTATTATCCTAATGATCCTATCTCCGACTGGTTTAGGAAAGAGAAGGGATTGTTTGTCTATAATCATGCCTAAATGGAGATAACTCAGTCATCTCACTCAGGGCCGGCCCTGGCCCTGTGCGGGCTGTTCGACCGCACAGGGCCCCAAAATTTTAGGGGCCTCAAAATACTGATTTCTTGTATATATACAACATATTGCATAATAGTTATTGGAGACCCATTTTGGTGGTTTTTTGACAAAATTATGAATTTAAGCTACTATATAAAACAATTTCGTATCGGGCCTCCAAAACTTTGGGGCGACCCTGATCTCACTCGCTCTCCCAATTTGTCTTCCCTACGTTGCGCTTCCAGGTCGCTTATATGAACCACCACACCTCTCTCCTCCCAACAACCTATCAATCTGGTAGCAATGTGGAAGTGTCGATTGGAGTCAGGAGCTCCCCACCCAAAGTTCTTAAGATTATGTTGTGGTGGCGTTACAAAATGATAGTAGAATTAATGCCCAAGTCATACTCAAAGATCACAAAAATTCTTTCTTTTTTACACTACAGTACTTTACATCAAGTTATAAAAATGTTGGAAGTTCTATTTTAGTCTTCTTCCAAGAATCATAAATTGCGAATTTAGATGTGAAATTTGTATGCATTTGTCAATTAAGGATAAATTAGTGACCTATGGCATTAGTTCGTTAGTTTCCAACGATTTTTCGACCAATGATACCAAATTAAGAATTTTTAGAAAGTGACAACGAAGTGAAGGTCAATTAGTAAGACGCTGTCCCCCTCAATTAATAGATTAGAAGTTTGAGTCATTACGGAGTACTCCCTCCGTCCGTCAGGAAGTGCACCACTTTGCCATTTTTGGCGTCCACTTAATAATGTTGCGTTTCTAAAACTGGAAAGTTTGTATTACTTTTAAATCACACATTCGTACCCCACTTATATTATATATCAATATACTTACAAAATTTAACCTCACTTATACTACTTTACTTTTCATTTATTACTCCAATATACTCCGCTTGTAATATATATTAGAGAAAATTTTAAAATACACTCAAACCTTTTCGTGTTTTTGCACTTTACACTTATAAAATCTTTATTTTTTGGTAATCGACACCCGAACCTTTGAAACTTTTGGCAATTTACACTAAAGTTGAACAAACTTTAACAATCTTCCTAAATCGTATAGTTATTCATTTTATTAGACAATTGCAATGTTCTTTCTCTTTTATAGTTTTTGTATTAATGTCTTGTTTCTTTTGTTTGGTTGTCATTGTCTTCGTTATCACGTGACTAGATTGGCTCTATTTTATGGTATTTGCATAGCTTTTGCTTGGTTTAAGGGATTTATTTCATTTGAACATTCCTCAATTTCGAGTTGAAATGAAATTAGAAGTTGTCGGTGTGATATTTGTTGCGTTCCTAGCCTCATCATCTTTGGTTACTAAATAGTACAAAAGGTTTTAGTGTAGATTGCCAAAATTTTCAAAGGTTCAAGTGTCGATTACCAAAAAATAAAGATTTCAGTGTAAAGTGCAAAAGCCCGAAAAGGTTGGAGTGTATTCTGAAATTTTCTCTTTTTTTAAAATACACTTAAACCTTTTCGTATTTTTGATATGTTATCACATACTGCCAAAATATACATGTCCGTGCAATCACCTACAAAACCTAGAATGGTTTGCCAAAGCTTATAAATGATTACAGACAATGAATTTCTGTTTCTTTTTCCCTTCCCAAAAAATATTTGCTCTGCTACAAGGTAGAACATCCGATGTAAATAACCAGTAATTAAATTTCAGCTAGCTACAAATGGTCAACTGGCCATCCTCGGTTCCAACAAGAAAGAGCCGTGAGAATGGTAGAATGCAAATAGCTGACAGATTAGACATGTTCTTGGAATCACCATCAGCCATGTACAAGTGTTGGGGTGTGGCTCGATACAGACCATCCTGCATCATGACGTATAAGCTCATTCTCGCGGTCAATGGACAAGAAAAATGGTATATCATACAAACTTCAACATGTAGCTTAAAGACACTGATTTGGTCTCAGGACTAAGATAATTAAAGCATCCCGGTTGCACACATTCAATCTCGAGATGTTTAATGGATTTTTAACAAGACTGCTTTCGATATTAAAGCATTGGAAAGAAAGGCAATGCAAAAGATTGACCCTCTCAAAGTCAGTCATGCAGTCAACTTATTGGTTTGTAACTTGTAACCAAAACATACATTTTTTTACTTTCTACAAGGTGCATTGCACAAGGTATTTGAACCACGATAGCTTATCAAAGTTACAATCTATCATCAAGATAGGCAGAAGCTACATGATTCAACTGCTCCGAATACACAATCATGACAGGTTAGGCATTGGGCAACAACTAAGATCATGTTCAGGAACATAACCATAACATTGTTGCACACGACCTCATAAGTAACAAGCAACTCTCATACATTTGTGCATTCTGTATGTGTACTTTACACACGCATAAAGTGGCATGCAGGAAGGTGATAGGCAAGAAGAATGGAATACACGCGGGAAGCAACAGAACGGCTATACCAAACCGAAGCTCTTTACAGCTTGGAGTTTTATTTGGGGTTTAGATTCGGCTCTTTATAAACAATAGAAAATGGTTAGTTGTGTTTACCCACGCATGCTTTTGTGCATCAAGTACATAATAGAGAGGATAGAGAAAGGGAGGCGTACATCATCTGAGGAACTGCTCAATGAACAAAAACCAATTTTGTTTTTACTTATGGAGATAACATTTTGCCCCCATACTGAAAAACCGGAAACTCCATCACTGTAACCTCTGAAAACTGTATGTTCCGATGTCCAATTCCTGAAGCATCCAGAAAGTTTCCAATTAAATCGTATATATGCATGGATGTATAAGATATGCGAACCCCAAAACAAGCCTGTCAAATGCATTGCCATCACTATTCCTCTATCCTATACCACCTATTACTGTTTTAGCTATTCGAAAACTTGCTTTTGGTCAACTTACAGTATATAAGTAAAAAAACAAGAAGATTAGAGATACTGTAATCAGGATATTCATTTAATGTACAAAACGTTCCAAGATAACTATATTACAACCACACAGGAATAGAATCATAGCCAGCATACTTATCAGAATTTCAGAAATAAACTACCTTCTTAGATCCCAAATGCGCAGGGTTTTGTCAAGGGAGCTGGAAACAAGCAGATGGTCGGCAGCTGCAGCTAGCTGCAAGGTTGGTAATTTATATTAAGAATTAGCATTATAGCAGGTTTTTATTTGCAGTATTGAGCATACCTTTGTTACGTATCCATCATGAGCCTGCCATGAGGCGATAACTTTTCCACTTCTCATGTCATGAAGACTGCAGTGACCAGTGCTGCAGGCAGCAGCAATCCAGGATGGAGAAGCAATAGTTCCCTTAGCATACACTTCGGACGAACCAGATGAGCAGATGGATGATATAAGAGGGGAGAAATTGGAATCAGTGGGTTCACACCTCCACAGGTGAAGTTGCTGACCTCGATTGACATCTATGAATCTGCAAGACATTAAGGCAAGTCAGACAAGTATATGCATAATAGAGTGTCCTCCCTATAAAAAGAGTGATTACCTGAGAGATCCATTTCCTGTGCCAACTATGAGCCTGCTGACGGATTCCAAGTAATCCATTGTAGTGTATGAGTTCCCATGAAATGCTGTACCAAGCATTCCACTTGATAATGGATTAAAATGGAGCATGTTTTCTTCATCTCTATCTGTCAACTTTGTGGAGGCCGAAGATCTCTCAGAAAATACAGATATTAGTTTTCCTGTTTGTCCATTCCATATGTGTACTGTTCCATCACAAGAAGCTACCCTCCCGGAGGATGCTAAAACACGAATGTCATTTACAACCTAACAGTAAGGAGCAGGGTACAGAGATATCAAGCAATAGCCTATGGAAGATGTCCTAAAGTGACAGTGCACCAAAATCAAATCAAATGGATGCATGTGACAAGCGTGATACAGCATCAGTTTATGATCAACCACATGTTTGGACCAGGTTAAAATTAACAGTTATTGATGTCCGTGAAGCACTTCTTATTTGTGAAGGAGCAGTTCGATCTGCTAAACAAGCTTAACTTTGTGCAATGGAGCATGATTTAAAAGTCAAAATAATAGCAGTTGCAGGATTTTAAATTTGGAGACGTACAAGGATCCTAGACCTCTTATTTTAAATTAAGACAAGAAATATATTTAAAAAAATGAGGGTCACGCACTTTGCCTGTCAGAGGTGTGCAGTACACAAGTCCTTTGAGCTATACATACCAAAAATACTAAGATCAAAAAGGAAATCTAAAAGCTATTGTAGTTTTTCCATAAGTTTTTTCTCCTAGGCTTCTCTTTTTCTGTCCTGTTCCAGTAAACATTTACTTTCAAATAGCAACTGTTCCGAATAACAAGGGGCTATATGCAGTAAACAGCTAAATCATGATTGTAAAGGACTTCAAACTATTCTCAACACCATCTACATAACTTTCAAAGCTCTATCAAGTAAGTCTTTCTTAGTTGCGCTGTTGCGCAGAGGCATAGTCCACGATTAATCATAAATTTTAGAAAATTCCTTTTTGGTAGATTTTCTTTTTTAATGGCGGGCGACCTCCTTTATTGCCATGTCCATATAAACTAAAATTCTGAGACAGAACATAAAAATGAAACACATGCCAAGATGTATAGGTGACAGATTTCAAATTATAATTACATTCTAACAAGCAACAAACATAACTCTGCCTTCAAATTCGAAAACCCCCCATTCTAGAGTAGGCATTCAAATCAATCAATTGGTGGTGAGAAATGGAAAATAACTATGATAGAAACAGATACAAACCTCTTCATGGCCATTATAGCTTGAGGCGCAATCGACTCTGGATAGCTCCCACTTCTGAATATTACCTTTGAATCCAGGTCCAACTCCAGCTGTGAACACTGTAGATTCATCCAAGCAGACAGCAAAAGATCTCATGGCTCCATGATGAGCACGGACAGAGTGTATGACAGATGCTCTAATTTTCCAAGGAAGTTCGTCCTTCGGACTACCAGCACGATTGGCAATATCCAGTCCATTCCAACTAGCTGCAGGACTGGGGAACCAATACCAAGGTTCCTGCGTTGCCAAATTCGAGCTTAGACTCTGGCCAGGATTCTGATGATGGTCAAACATATTTTTGTTAGGAAGGAAGTTCTTTACTCCCTTTTTCCCATGCGGTTGAGATCTAGACCATCCAACCCCATGCATTATGTGTTTGGCAGGTATATTCTCACTTGATGAGCCCTTGTTGTAAGTGGGTCTTCTCCCATTTATGCCCTCAAAACTCCTTTGAGAAGAATCCCCTGAATCTTCCCACTTAAATAAAAAAGAAGAAAAAAAAAAAGAATTAAACGCCAGCGCAGGCATGGTAAACGAACCAAATTTGGCAATGTTGTAGACGTAACTCAACTAAATGAACTTAGAAGTTATTACATTGAACAGCTTATGACCCTGCTATACAGAGGTAACTGAGCAAACCTTCTGCTGGCTTACTTAAGATAATGTGGAGCTAATTGAGCTAATCAGTCACATCATAAAATCAGGCATAGTAATATAAGAAACACGAAGCAAAAGAATGGTGTGTACATATAGTCTCTACATCACAGGTTGTCGGCGTGATATGATGACCAACATTTAATGGAATCAAGGGTGTCGAGGGTATCAATTTGAGATATTCCCATATTATTAATCCTCAACAGAAAATAATATTGAAATGTTTCTCCTCAATAGGGTCATTTCAGGGCATGAGTGACCAAAGTATATGATATCAGGTGCAACACCCAAAATCATTCTGGTGAGCTAAATTGTTCATGCTTTGGCCCAGATTGTTACCCCATGGCCACGGCACAGAAGGTAAACTATCGAATTGGCATCAAAATTACAATTGACAAACAAAGCAGGATCAAACCTTCCACTTATAATGCCGTAGGAGGAATTGCTCAAGAATCAACCAGGAGCTACAACACTGGCGAAGTTTCTCTATTCCAAGTAAAGAAGCGAACGGAGGATACAGCATCAACCTGCAAGTTGTACTTATCAAACACATATCTAATACAACAAATTATTATTCAAAAGAATTTTGAGATCAATACACACGCAAGATAGGAACTCACGCCAAATCCATGCGACTTTTGATGCTATCTTCCCCACCCACTTCCGCTTTAGGGCCGCTAGGTGTTCCAGCAGAAAAGCCGGAATAGCTATTTTTCCCATGTGAAAAAGCAAGTTCATCCAGCAAACCTTTCAGTTTTGGTAAAACATTCAATGCTGTTAAATGAGGCCCCATCTGCTGGCAAACTCTAATTAGACTCTTAGCAGTGTGCTGGCAAAATAAATGATTCGTATCAGTGAAGTGCTCTTCAGTCGTTACACAGTATATCAATGTACATTTTTTTTCACACATTGGGAGCAAAGCACCAGACAGCAATCAACTCAATAAATAGAGTTGAGACTATCTGCCTGGCCTGTAAAAGTAATGAGGGACTCGAGCATGTCATCATCAATTTTAACATAGCATGGTTTGAGATTTTTCATGTACATGGTAAAGTGATCTGTAAGACTGTAGCATACAGTATTTTCTTTTTTCCATTTCTTATTTAAAGGAGGTGGTTTAGTAAAGAGTAGCTCTGACAATATGGTATGAACTATAGACACAGTTTGAGAAATGTGACGATACATGTATGTTGAGTCATTACGTGTATGGTTCGTTGTGTGGGGGGCAGGAAGTGGGGTTTTATCTATGTTGAGTCATTACATCCGTTGGGTGGGGCGAGGGGGGGGGGTGGAATTTTGGTCCTTGAACAATCAACCATTTGCAACTCAATAAAAAAAGAGAACTAGGTTCCACACAGTAGTGAAAGGTTAAACAAAAATACCAAAAACAACGCTCCATTACAGAACCATACCTGTAGAACTGGCAGTGGTGTATCTTTGTGCATAAGAATTTTGACATATGGGCAACTTCCGTCCTGTATGACATGAAAATTTGCTCAGTTGCCAATCACGAATCGGTATAGGTCTATAGTTGGTACATACCTCAATCAGTTCCTTGACAATCTGGTCATTTGTCAAGAATGGAACAAGCCCATCAACTGTCGTCAAACAATCTATCAAGGCCAACGAACTCCAACTCTGCATTGGCTCAGATTTAGAGAGATTTGAATTGTAGATGCAAGAGTGGACAAAAGTCTGTAACAACGGCAGAATCTGTTTGACCACGAAACTCCCTCCAAAAAGTCCACCTGATCAAAGGAGATATTCTCAGAAGCTGGATACACAATTCCATAGATACATAAATTTCTGAGCCAGTATGTTCAGCATACCGATTCTAATTACTGCATCAATTCCATCAACGCAAATCCCTTTCCCGTAACTTAGTATCAAAGGCAGAATTGTCTGGACAATGACTTTAATTAGCCTGGATATGTATTGCGAAGAAAATACATAGAGAACTATAATATATGAACTATCTCCAAAATAAGATAACAGAGACGTCCAGTTACACCTGATGAACTGTAATTGGTATGCCAAGCTCTTCGCTAGACCCAATAAGCAGAACAGATGCAGCAGCAGTTGAGCTTGTATGAGAGGAAACGCACAGGTTTGATATAATAAGTGGGTGCATGACCTCCAGGTATGCCTGCTTACCTATCCTGCTCCATATCTCATGGACAAATGATCCTTGCAGAAGAGAAACCTTCAAATGCGAATGCCCTGTAGCCTAAAACAGGTAAAGATAATGAGACAAGAAGCAGGGAGAATGAGAACATAATCGAAAACTAGTGGATGAAAGGGATATTGCAGCAGACAAAGTTGAACAACTAGCCTGTAATATTCTCTGGACAGATGGCACAAGAAGTTTCTTCACAGCTTCTAGGCTTAGAGTTCTTAGAAATTCAATTAGCAGTATATATGCCCATTCAGCTTCAATATCTGAGGTAGAAGCCACTACTAGGGGAAGGCAGTAAGGAGCACACATTTCAGCTCCAAAACCTCCCAAACTTTTCATAGCTCCTTGTTTAACAAACGTTGCAGCATACTGAAGACGTGATTCACCGTCCGCAAGAAGGTGAAAAGCGGCTAAAAACAAGTATGATGACTTGATCGATTTTGGAAAGTACGGAGATTCCAAAAGACATGCAGCAGAAGGCCTCCTAAATTTGAACATTAGAGGAAAACGTTTAGTCAAACTTGGAGATGGACCAAGATACTGAACCCAAATATACAGGCAGAAGAGATGAGTACTGGAAACACATCCTATCTTTCATGTTCATTGTATTCTCTCTTTTATGTGTGTGTGTGTGTGTGGCTGAGTCAGCAGAGGGGTTTCAAAGGAAACTTACATGTTCCAATCCTTCTGAATGCAAGCTTCAACGATGAGTTGCACATGTTGAGGGAGTTCTTTCATGGTACTTGGTCGTACACCAGTATCTAAGAATAAAACTAATGAATTTGGACCAAATAGTGGCTTCTTCAAATGAAGTTCTGCTAAAAGACAACCAACAGCAAATATATCATCTGCAAACTTTTTGGAAGAAAGCTTTGAGAAGGAATTTTGCCCCCAGAGCAGTAGTTCTTGATATCCCAATGAATTGTCATCGTCCACCTGAATCTTTTCAAGAAGATAATTTGTGTCAAAGGTTGAAAGCAGTGCACCATTGTTTACAAATTCTGACTCTCGAACCAAGGTAATTTCAGATCTGTTCTGCATAATTTCCTTTTCTAACGAGTCATCTTCCAAGAAGTGATTCAAATAACAACTATACTGCGGACTTAAATGCCATGACTCTTCACAGAAAGAAGTTGCTGCCTCTAGTTTATCTAAATGATCAGTCTCAATAAGCGAAACACGCTTTGCTTCCACGTTACCCACATCAGCTGATCCATTGTTCCCCAGACAAGTTGTTCTCCTAACAATTTGACGTGGAGGGTGAGGTTCAGTAAATAGTTGTCGGCGTCCAATAGGCCTTGGCATTGTGGACGTTGATGCTGGCAACATTACATTCTTCGCGGCAATAGCAGCGTCACCGGACATTTTGTAGCCAAAGGTGATGTCAATCCAGTGGTGTATTTGAGAGGAAACCCGTTCGCTTTCCAAAGCAGATCTATGAAACTGAATAAACTCCTCTGGAGAGCCAGCCCATGAAGGCACCGCCAAATCAGCCATTCCAGAGTGTAGGGAATAAAAGATACGTGGATCACAATAGAACTCAGGAATGCACTCGTCAGGTGTCCACTGGTACAATCGTTGCATGTTAGCAGGGTACTCATTCGGTTCATAGACAGAGCGGACAGCTAATCGTAGAACACTCAGAGGTAACCGCCTAGCTTTATAACTGCAAACAGCCAATTCAGATAAGCACTCATCTGAGACATGGTGAGCAATTTCAGATGTCGAGTAAGTAAAATCCAATTGTTCATCACCTTTTGCCAAGCGCCACTTGCTCATGGTCAAATCCCTCCAGCCAGAGTCATTCTCTGCATCAGGTTTCACAGTAAAATCTATTACCCAAGGCATGACTGTGTAAAATGTGTGGTCACCCCACCTTCTCCCTGCTAGTCTATTTAGGATGAGAAGGTACTCGAAATTACTCAGCTCCCCTTTCCACCAACTATAGAAACTAGATTGCCAACTCATGCAGCTGGAAAGATTCAAATCAGCATAAAGGGAATGAGTGGAACAGCCTTCAGAACAGCAACCGCCAGTTGATAACTTATGGCATTTTCTGGTAGAAGTCACCTTGGAGTTTAGCAGCTGTTTCTTGCCGATTTGCAACCAACACCAAGTTGTATCAGTCAATATAACATGGGATGGGCATAGGTTGCCGTGGGCTATACCTAAACCATGCATGTACACTAAGGCTGAAAGTATTTGATATATTAATAGCCTAGAGTGCCAATCAGACTTTAAGGCCCCAGGGCTATAATGCAGCATATTTTCAAGAGTATAAGTCATTTTTGGAAGAACCATCTGGATTTCAGTTGATGATCTTAGAAGTCCCAATATAGGAGCAATATTTGGATGTCTTATGCATCCTGGAAAGCCTTTCTCCTTGAATGATGGTAGCCCTACCATATTAAGAAAATTTATACTCTCACGTACAATGGACCTTCCTTCTATGAAAAGAGTTAATGAACGTAAGATTTGGTATTCAATGGAGCCGGATGTAAAGGACGAGTCAAGATCCTCAAAAACTTGAGAGGATGCATTCCCAATATGTGCAATAGGAGCCAATGAAGTGATCTTCCTTGAGCAAGAAAACCAACTGGAAATCGCACATGTTTCACACCCTTGTCCAAGAAGGCTTGAATTTCTGCCACCACACGAAATATCAGCATTCAATCGGTGCATCATCTAACAAAATTAAAGAGTAGCTTTACTTTTCTCGGTATGACTTGTAACACTAACCTCTGCTCAGTCTTTTTAACATTAGACAACTCCGAATCATCTGTGTCACTAGTTTCACAACACTCATCCACACAGTACTCGTCTCTGTACAACAGTTTTACATCATTTGTCAATGAAGTAATTATTCCACACGTCTACCACATTATTCACTCGTGTGCACGATCAATTAGCAGAAAATAACTCAAATAAGTACAAAACGACTGAAGTAAACTCAAATTCCATCAAAGGAGACATTTACAATAAGCAAAGCAGCACGTACACGTATTTGGCGAGGCAATCATGGTTTGGATGATAAGGCAGATAACTGAGTAGGTATTGCTGCTGTGAACTCGACGCCTGAGAAGAGAATCCGACATAAATTAAGAAAATAACAAATTAATCAGCTCATGAAGTTGCAGAAAAATTGAGCTGAGCTAGATTAGATTGCCGTAGGTGACCTGCACGACTGCTTGTGAAGCGAAGGGGAGATGTGAATCGGAGACGCCGTAGATGAAGCTGAGCTTGCCGGAGAAATCGGATTCGATTCGCCGTTGAAGGCACTCATAGCACCACATCGTCGTCGTCATGCCTCCATTTTCAGTACTTGAATCTCATTTCTAGAAGCTAATTCCACTTCAATAGATCAATCTTCCTTGAATATTTCAATTGGACTCCCCTGTAACTGTGAAAAAATCTCCGCTTCTCAATTTTGTGTGTGACTGTGTGTGTGTGAATTTCTAGTCACAGTAAATTTCTTCTTATTTATTTAAAGTAAAATTACATAATCATCCTTCCCAGAATCCCAGTATAAACCATAAGGGTTCTGCCCCGGCAACTTTCTACTTGTGTGATTTGCCCAAACATTTATACATATGTGCGATATGCCCCCTCCAACTTTGTACTTGTGTGATTTGCTCTAAAATTTATGCATATGTGTGATTTACCCCTGAATTTATGCACATGTGCGAATTTCTCACCATAATTTGCGTGTGTTCAATTTGGCCCCAGTATTCTCAAAATTGGTGCAATTAACACATGTAGGACAGTAGGAGTCATTAATTCACTCGAACCTAAAATTTTATCAAAAAATCGTAAGTAAGACAATCTTAATATAATCAATTTTAATTTAAATATGGAAGACCTTGCCGTAATGCATATGTTTTACATATTGATGGTATAATCAACCACATAGATATAAATCGACATTTGTTGTTTATAATTTATATTTAAGAGAAAAATATAAAATCAATCCCTCAGTATGTCTGAAGTTACATCCATCGTTCGTTTTGAACATTTTGTTCCCGTCTTTACCTCGTTATTACATAACAGTAACATCCATTTAGTCGTTAGTTTGGACATCGACAACATTAAGGTTGATTATGTATAAACAAACATATGGGAGTGTCATGTAAGAACGAGGGTCAAAATGTGCAACAGTGACAGTGTTTTCTTTTCTTTTCTTTTTTTTTTTTTTTTTTTTTTTTTTTTTTTTTTTTTTTTTCCTTATAAAATTTGGGGTTTTTTTTTAGGTTTTTTAATTTTTATTTTAACCCCCCTCCCCGGGGAAAAAAATTAACCCGAGCTCCCCCCCCAATTACACGTTGGGGGGAAACGGGCAAGGGAGGGGACCAAACTCCTGACCACTGGGACCAAAAAACTCCCCCACACCGGCCAAGGGCCCCCCCCCCCGCCCCAACCTCCCC
>JAYMSL010001886.1:0-15664 GCA_036897195.1 Plantago coronopus
AGCTGCAGATATTCTAGCTTAGAGAAATCTTCCAATCCTTGTAACCGTTCTATTCTCTCACCAAGAAGAACAAACCCAGATCAATCCTTACTACCTGTTAGGTGTAAGAAGCGACGAAGTAGCTTCTCTGTTTGAGGTGAAAAGTTGTGTCAACGCTAAGGAGTACTTAGTTTGAAGAACTAAGGAAAACTAGTGGAGAGTGCAGATTACCTTCTAAGTTTATTGAAGGGAAAACACTCGAAGGTTACTTGAGGTTAGCATAGGTGTGCTGTAATCCCTGTTGGGAATTTCATTGTGTGTTGTAGTTAGCTGCGGGCTGCAAAAGATCTACAAGTACTAGTGAATTCCAGGCTGAGGCCGAAGTGGATTAGTGGAGGAATTACACCATCCTCCGACACCACTATAAGTTCTGTGTTCTTTACTTTACTTTGCATATCATTTCACACTGAACACATTACACACTTCACACACTGAATTGATTTCAGAACGAGCTCCAAGAGTTCAGACTGACATTGGTCAGGCTGAGAAATCATTCCGCTGCATAACTAACTCTGTTGAGAGCCTGAGCAGTCTCTTGCTTTGTTAAGCTTGCGATTGTTTTAAAAGTCTATTCACCCCCCCTTTCCCCCCCCCCTCTAGACTTTTATCTATAACTCTCAGGGACCAACAAAATCAAAACATTGTCAGTAATCAACCTATTAGGGACAAAAGCAGACTGGGTATCAGAAATAATTTTATCCATGTGTGGTTTTAGGCGTTGAGTAATTGCCTTGGAAGCAATCTTAAAAAGCACATTACTCAGACTAATGGGGCGGAACTGGGTAATTAACTCAGGTGATTTGCACTTAGGAATAAGAACAACGTGGGTAAAGTTGAGTTTAGGAGACAAACAATGGTCATTTAGAATTGACAGAACACAATCAGTCACACTATCACCAACAACATGCCAATATTTTTGATAAAACAAAGCAGGCATACCATCAGGGCCAGGGGATTTGGTAGGATACATAGAAAAGAGAGCATTTTTTACCTCATCAGGTGTGAATTTGCGAGTCAAATCCCGGTTGATAGCTCCATCCACTGTCGGATTCATAGTATTCACCACGTCCTCAATTTCCTCTGTTGCTGGGTTTCTCGTCTTGAAAATGGACTGGAAGTATTCAGCTGCGATTTTCTCCATTGATAACTGTGAATCTTGCAGTTCCCCATCTGAATCTCTCAATCCACGGATCCGATTCCAGCTGGCTCGTTTCGAGGCATGATTGTGGAAATATCCTCTTATATTCAACGTTATAATATTCAATCAAACCATGAGACATCCAAAAAAAAAACCACGAGACATCGTTGAGAACAGTTGTGACTATTTTGTAATGATGTATTGGTATGTTTTATCGCATTTCCTACGTGACATCATGTATCGTCTTTCTATATTACTGATGATATATTTCTTTTAAATGCTTTAAAATAATTTTATTTATTGGAGATAAAAGTATTACTACCTTTGTTTTGGGACTTTTTTTTTTTCGAATTTTGACCGCGAATTTGCTAAAAAAATATACAACAAAATAGTATATAAATATAATAATATGAAAATAGATAGATACACTTTTTTTAAGTAGTAATAGATAGGTAGGTATACTCATGTAACATAACTTTATTATATTTTTATATGTTATGGATTTCTTCATCCGCCCCTCTTAAGTTTTAAATTTGATTTTTGGGTCAACAAATAAGGAAGTGAGTATTTTTAATTAAAATATTGATAGTGGTGTGAAAAGTAGATATATTATTGTTAATGGGTTCGAAAAGTTTGTGGAATGGATTAATTTTAAATATATTTATTATTATTAGTTAAAGTAGTATATACAAAAATGAAAATGGAAATCGTTAAAAGGACGCCTAAAATGACAAAAATAAGAAATCTTAGGAGGTAACGAAGGAAGTAGTAGTGTAATTTACGGCGAAAAAAATAAACCCTAAAAAGTTTCATATGTAACGAATTGCCCCTGAATCAAATCCTGTCCTCGCCCCCTCGCCCCTGTATGTACCGTACCCGTATGTACCCGTAGTATCACCAAATACCCCTATCAATATTTTCGCGACCCAACCTCCCGTTTCCTATTTCCCATACATGTCCTTTGCAGTGCACATGTACTGTTTGATAAAATGCCCCAACGAGTTCTATGCATTTTTACATACCAAAAACACCACCGCCATATGAAACAAAGATGAGAAGTTTTTGCCGGAATGATAATCACCATTCTCTTCAAATGGTGGACTAGAGTATTTTCACTCTTAGAGTCCGTGTTGCTACATGCTGACTCCCGGCTTTGATTTTTGGATCAAAATTATTCAGTTGAACTCTCCATGGCTAAATGAGTACTTGTTGGTTTGCTGGAGAGTATAAAGCTACCGAGTTTGGAGTAGTCTATTTTCAGGTTGGAGTTGATTGTGAAAGTGTCTACAGATGTGACATTTTCATCTTGATATTGGCCTTGCAGTTTCTTGGTACTACCTGGAGTTGCAGGTTGACAAGTCTCGATTGGTTACGTGTGCTGACACATCCGAGTTCGTCTAGCTTCCATGGATCCGTTCCCAATTTCACAATGTTCTGAGGTTAGCAATCGATTCTTCCCCATGGTCTACTGGTTTTTCCTAAAAGAGAAGAAGAAACATACTCAACGTATTCAACCTCGGCTCTCTGTTCACCTTAAATTCAATTTTTTAAAGTTCAGTTCAGTAGTTGAGTTTAGTTCAAATTCATTTGGTTCGGTTAAGGTTTACTTAGTTGAAATTTATATTTGAAATAAGTTTAGGTCCATTCAGTTCAGATTTGCTTAGTTTAAATTTATATAAGTTTATTCAATTCAATTCAGGTATTTCAGTTCATGTCAATTCAGATTCAGTTCTGTTTAGAGGTTTTCGGTTGAACTGAACATTAAATACATAATGAAAAAATTGCAATTGAAAGTAGATGGGATAAGTAATTAAAATCAAAAGCAGCATCAGCCGTGTTGGGCCATGGAAATTCAGAAAGCAGGATTATGTTTACATTGTGCCTGTCAATTTATGAATTGCAAGTGGCTGATAGTCATACCTTGTTTTGACACTTTCATACTGTTCGTTCATTCATTCATTGTTTTTATTCTCTTCTTATCTGTCTATAATCTAAGCAAAATTAATTTGGATCTGAGTAAATCTTTTACTCCACAGTTTCAACACTCTGTTTCATCAACAATTGATGTTTTCTTCCTTCTTATTCTTTTTCTTCTTCTTTCGATTAGCAAACTTGAACACGAGCACCCATTCAGGAGATAGGCAGGGCTGATCAAACACAAAGTCTGTAATACAAACTACATGTAAGTATGCATTTACAATATGTACTGGTTACAATTTGATCATGTCCTATTAGAGTAATCAGGTCTTTTGCAACATCAAGAACTCATACCTGCTATACGGACGGTCTATCGCCACCAAAATTTAGTGTGTGTATTTCTCTACTTACTACTCTACATTTGTGATACTTGAGTTTGAAGCGAAAGGCCATAATGTATTAAACATGATCTTAGAAGAAGACCAGTAGACATTCATTTTATCAAAAATCTAGTAGATATCAACTGAAAGGAAAAATACTTGACCAGTAGAACTCTAGACACCTTCAGCATTCCTTATTTAGTTATTTGATCACAAATTCTTTTTGGACATTCTATCACCACCAAAATCAAGTTTAACTATATACTTTCAAACTTGGTCGCCTATTCCATGAAGTTAGTTATAAACTATATGAATTTTTGTATTTTAGGTTGCTATGTGATGATAAACTTGAATTAGATATCAAACACAAGGACACAATATCTCTTCTTGTTTGATCTGCTCTCTTACTTGAGTTGAATTGTAGCCGGAAAATGTGAACAAATTAGGGGGTATACTTTTTTCTTTTTTTGCCAAATGCTAAAGGCCAAAATGTGATAAACTCAAAAACATAAAATCGGCAGATCTGTGAAGAAGACCAATGAAATTGAGCAAGTCATCTGATCAATCTGTAATACTAAGTCAAAGAAAAACCTTAGCAACCGCTAGACACCTTTGTCATACATGTCTTTGCATCACAATTGAACTCTTGGCAACATACCTGTCACACCAGTACTGAAAGTCAAGTCTTTCTTTTAAACTGCCAGACATATGCTTGAATATTATCTTAGATTTAGGAACTTTCTCTTTTTTTTTTCTCTTTATATGTCTAGGAGTATTGCATATACAAGCATTGCAGCTCAATTAACCTGACGCTTTGTTTCACTTGCTAATATATTGGTCCTGAGTCCTGACATAGTAGCCAATAAATTGTTTGTAGTATTTCAAAATGGAGCTCCATATTTGCTTATGCTTTAATAACTTCCATTTCTTTTATTTTAGAATAATTTTGATAGTTGAAGCCTGGATGGAGAACAAGAGAATACGTATTTTGGAGAACTTATCACCAGATCAGGCCCGGCAGTACTTCACTGTTCCAAACACTAGCGAATCATCGGTCAAGCTGAATCAAAATCTGGCATGTTTTATCGTGTTCCTCCTCCAAGTACTGGATGATGAGGCACTGTCTTTCTCAACAAACCCAAAAAGTTTGTACGCTCGTCTCCAGAAGAAGCTATCATGTCTTCACTCTTTTCTCGGGGATACACCGTTTCAATGCAGTGAGCTTGGGGATACCATGAATCTCCTGATCGAATTCGAAACTGTAGCCAATGAAACTGGGAGCTTCATCTATTCTTGTGTTTCTGCCACTAGCAAAAAAATGAGAAAAAATAAATTTTATACAGGCATCAAATCTCTTCTGATCAAGATTGATATGTTCATGAATGGACAGATCAAGGCTCACTGCATCAAAAAGCTTCCCAAAATAGAAACTTCGAGGACGAATCATTTATCATCTCTCTTCATTATTGGATCTCTTCTTGAAGACCTTCAAGGTCTGATTAATGATCAATGCGACATAAACCTTGATGACATCAGGGATCAATCCAATACACTCATTACTGAGCTGATTTCCTTTCTTGCCTTCTTTAAATACATTGAAAAGTCACAAGTGACACATGCTAATGATGAACTGCAGAATTCTTTGATTCACTTCATAGATGCAACACATGAAGCTGAATATCTCATCAATGCACATACAGGGGGTCATATTCCTAGTTGGTATCTTAATCTCAGAATTCCTTTTATTGTCCAGAAGATCCAGAACATCAGTGCGAGAATTCAAAACATAGAGATACATCGTGTGAAAGAGGAAGAGCTTGAAGCCTTGAGATATCCTGAGCCAGATGCAAGTATTGTTGTGGGATATGAGAATATAAGAGAACCAGTTTTGGCTTACCTTGTAGGAGGATCAACGACTCTGCAATATATATCTGTCCTTGGGATGTCAGGCATCGGTAAGTCTACCATGGCAAAGAAAGTGTACAATGATCAGGTAGTGCGTGATTGTTTCGATGTTCATGTGTGGTGTACTGTTTCTCAGACGTATGACATGAAGAAAGTTCTTCATGAAATAGCGAAAAGCTTACCAAGAAAGTCAGGAAAGGATGAAATTCTGAATTATGAAAGTCTGGCTTTAAGGATCTACCAAACGTTATTCGGAAGAAAGTATCTCATTATAGTAGACGATGTGTGGGATTCATGTGTGTGGGATGATCTGAGAAGATGTTTTCCTAATGATGGAAATGGAAGCAGAATACTTTTGACAAGTCAGATCAAAGACAGTGCTCCAGCTGGTAGCATTTTTCATCAAGTTCCACTTCTGACAAACTCTCAGTGTTACGAATTATTAATGAAGAAGGTTTCCATTGAAGAATCCCTTCCCTCAGGGATACTGGATATTGCACAGCGAATAGCATCAAAATGCCATGGATTACCACTTACAGTAGTAGTGGTAGCTGGGATCTTGGCGAACGTTGGAAGGGACGAAAGTGCGTGGAGAAATGTGGAAAGAAATATGGACATGTATATATCTGATGATTCGAGCATACACATACTGGAACTTAGTTACAAATATTTACCCAATCATTTGAAACCTTGCTTTCTTTTCGTGCGGTGTTCATTTTTTAGTAAAGATGTACGAGTTAGAGACCTGATCCCCCTGTGGATTTCTAATGGTTTTGTTCAGAAAGAGGAAAACAAGAGTAAGGAGGGCATTGCAGAAGAATATCTATGGGAGCTAATAAACAGAAGCTTGTTGATTATTAAAACAAGGGGAAGTGATGGTGGGATCCGATCATGCGAGCTTCACGATTTAATTGATGACATGTGCAGAAGAATATGTAGAACAGAGAAGTTTTACTGCGATTTTGATCAGTAAGTTTATCTACTTTTCGTTGCAATGTTTTCTTTTGGTTAAAATATACTCTTATAAGATTAACAACAAATCCTCTATTCTGTTGTGATTTTGATCAGTAAGTTTATCAACTTTTAAAGTCCTTTGTGTATGGTGTACACAGGTTCCCACCGTTCCACTACTCGAAACACCTTTATATTGGATTTCGAGTTAAGCCTAGCAATATCTGCAGCATTTCTGCTCTGCAGGGTCGCTCTGTCTCAGGATTCACATCAGCATTGGGACATAGTGTCATGCAAATGCCGCTTCTTAGGGTTATAACGGATCAAGAATCACCCATTGATGAGAAAAGAATCGACGGTCTTGTTCACTTGAGGTACTTCAGCTCTTATGTTCGAATAGCACAACTTCCGGAAGGATTATGCAAGCTAGTTAACCTTGAATATCTTCACTTACATGCTAGTCATTATAAGGTTGAAGTACCCTCAACTATACTAAAGATGGTCAAACTGAGAGAGATACGCATTGCTTCGCAAGTGATTTTCTTGAAAATTTGTGACATCTCCCAGATTAGGAACAATATTAACTCACTTTCCCGTATTCGCATTAGAAACCGTGAGGAAGATGACATCTTGAAATGCTCACCACATCTCAAGAAATTGAAATGCATTTGCGAAGGATTGTTCCCTGATCTTAGTTCTCTTACTCATCTCAAATCACTAAGCATAAGCGTCTTCGACAGCCCTCGACTCAAGGGGGAGCTCGCAGAGATAAGCTTTCCGTCAACATTGAAAAAGCTAACCTTGTCTGGAACTAAATTGCCCTGGGAGGAGAGTTCTGTGGTGGGGAAACTACCCAATCTTGAAGTGCTCAAATTACTCTACGATGCCTTTCTTGGGAATGAATGGAAAACTCGAGATGATGAATTTCAAGAGCTGAAGTTCTTGAAGATCCATAATATTTTCAGTCTACGGAAGTGGACCTCGTGCAAGGAACATTTTCCTAAACTTGAGCATTTGGTGATGGAACACGTCCGGGTAGAGATACCGCTGGAATTTAGTTACAGTGATACTTTGCATACAATTCAAGTGTGTAATTGCGGAGATGTGGTGCATTCTAGTGCTGAGCTGATAAGAGAAGAACAACAAGATCTTGGGAATGCAGACTTCAAAGTCATCACCCAGGGTAAGTTCAAATGATATATTATACCAACGTCCATCCTAGTTATATGTTTTAATACAGAGTAAGTCTTATGGTAGATCGTCTAGATACATAGACAAAAGAGACTCGATAAACATAAAGAGTTCTTGCTGAGAACACAGTAGCATAGGTAATTTTTCATAGTTACGTTATGTTAACAACATCGATGTTCTACTAATATAAGTCTTTTTCAACAGCACAAGTTGGTATACTCTCCCACGAGACTTTAACATATATAAAACGAACATAGGTATTTTACTTCAAAAATAAGTGATTTACTTACTACTATAATATAGAAAGTCTACAAGAATACTTTGTGAAAAGAATAACAAAAGTAGGAAAAAACTGCATAAAAAAAGAAAAGAAAGACCAAACGTTTATTAGTACCAGTATTAACCCTTTCTAGCACTATCTTTCCTTCAGGTAAATTAGTAGATAATGTCTTGAAACAACATTCCTAGTACTTTTGTACTAGGTTTATCAAAAAAAAAAAAAAAAAAAAATGTCTTGAAACAACATTTTTTGCACTCAACTAGTGTAGAACCACTTGAGCACTGGTTACACAAGCGACCGACAATGTCACTTAAGCACTAGTAAAATATGTAAATAAAATATTATAAGCTTAAATATTTGACGAATATGATAATTTTCTTCTTATCATGTAGGTTTTGACATGAGAGACAGAGTAGCACCTTCGCCTAGGAGAGAAGATGATAAATCAAAAACGAGCATGGGTAAGTTTTCATCGAAAAATGAAAAACAAATCATAAACCTTGATGTATATGTAGATATGGTGGTGTCCACCTTGTAGTAACATATGTGTAATGAATGAGAGACATTAATGTGATATATATTTTTGGTGGAGTAATTAATTTTTTGGTACCTAATTCAGTTATTTTCGTGTTATTTATATTAGAACTGGAAGAAGGAGAAGATGTGTTTACTATATCTGTTGAAGGAAGTATGGATGTGAAGGAATCCCAACTTGGATCGTCATCCAGGTATAATATTAATAGTAATCCTGTTAACGTGTGCTATTCGTATGGTCACGTTCAGCAACTAATTAGCAATGTGCTTTTTGTACCTAGTATCTGTGCTGGTTGCAATAGTGGTCATGGAACTTTAATTACTGCCATGGGAAGTTATTGGCATCTGGAATGTTTCTGCTGTCATGCTTGTAAGCAACCCATCCACGATGTTAAGGTGTGTTTTGTTGAGCGTCACTTTATATGTTGGTTAATGTTAATCGACCATACTTTCTCACATATATTGATTGTCACGTTCATTTCAAATGTATCATAACTTCATTGTTTTTCACAGTTTACACACGACTCCGAGGAGCTCCCTTACCATGACTCCTGTTATGAGGCCGTGCATCATCCGAAATGTGATGTTTGCAAAGATTTTGTAAGTTATTTCCAACTAATTCAAATTATTTGATACTAGGCCGTGCATCATTCAGATTGTTGCAGACCATTTGCTCCTCCATAGTTTTCATATTTGCATTACATATACGTGTGCGGAGACTGTTTTAATTAGTCCTTTTTATGAATTCATCTTGTTAGTGTAGTGCATTGGAAAATCTATATACTATATAGACATGACCTTCCTTCTACGCATTCCAAGCTATGGTAAATACGAGAAACAGTCTCTTGCTTTATTAATCTCTCGCTACACGGCTACAGTAATCTGCTCAGACATTATAGTCCTGATACGTACAAGAATAAACACGGAAAAAATACAAATGGGATATGACATTTCTCGCCCATGCCCTTTATGTATAATATATACTGATAGTTGTACTATTTAAAGCCTAGGTAAGGACCCCGTTCCCGAGTTAGACTAAGACTAGAGTTGAGTCCTAGTTGATTATAGCAACTTAAAATATGAATCACAACAGAGTTTTCTAGCAGGATTGCATTAAAACCACAAAATCGGGTGTTGTTTCGTTGTTAGTTGGATTTGGTAGACAACAACGCACAGCTTTCTTGGTAATATGCTTACCCTCCAACCATTAGGTCGGGGTTCGAGTCACCTTTGCCATTTAAAAAAAGTTAGTTGGATTAGGTTGCGATGGGTGGTTAGGGACAGACCTAGCTACTGATTTATTCCGTTTGGTTCTGATTTTAGGCACTACTGCCCCTGTTTTTTTTACACGCTTTGTCTTTTGTTGTTAGCAAGTTGATAGCCAATGCATAAAGTCATCAGTCATGCATCATTTTTTCTAGTTAAAATAAATCTTGTTGATTCTAAAGAAAAATTCGGTTCATTGACCAGATTAGCTAGTTGTACTGATTTGTAATTTCTGCTAGCTGCTCTTTCTTTATACAGTGCCTGCAGTTGTAACTTTTGTTTTGAGCTGTGGCTTTTTTTCTGGGTATTTATATATATATCTTTTCCCCTTAAAATCACCTTGACATCAATTCTTCTTCGATCAAATTTTAGTTGGATTCATTAATATTCTTTGTTTAGATCATCTCATCATCTATTCATGACACAGGTCCCTACAAATGCTGATGGAGATTATATTTATCAACTATATAAATTATGGAATCTGAAGTATTGCAGATCACATCAGACTGATGGAACACCAAGATGTTGCAGCTGCTTGAGATTTGAGGTAACTCTATAAACAGAGTTAAACGGTTCTAGATCAGCGATTTTATTGAATCTAGAAGAGATGTTCTTTATTATACTCAACACGTATTTCGGTATGTGCTCTAAGGTGTGTTATCTTCACAAAGTACTGATATAATTAAATTGGTCAAATGCAGCCATTAGATTCTACACACTTGATTCTTGATGATGGTCGGACATTGTGTTTGGAGTGTAAGGAGTCATCAATCATTATAATGAATACGGAAGAGTGTGAGCCTCTGTATACGGAGATACAAGATTATTTCCAAGGCCTAAACATCAAAATGAAGCAAGACATCACAGTAGTCTTGGTTGACAGACAAGCAATGGATGAAGCCACAAAAGAAGAGGGCCATGATAGCTACCTCTCGTATAGTAAAGACTGGGAAGGGGATGTTCGAAGTAGAGTATCCTCAAATACAACTGATGACTCTAAAGTAATCAATTCAATTCTCGTTTTGTATGGTCGTCCAAGGTAATTAACTACTTCACTTGGTCCTTCTAGTCTGCTGCAGCTTATGTTTGATGATTAATGTTTGTGACCATAAGTCTATAAATACATAATTGCAATATTTCCGTAACTTCAGGATACTTACAGGGTACAGTATTGCTTATCGCATGATGGAAGCATGGTTGTATCTCGAAGGTATAGTTTCTGATACTACCTGTCTAACACTATCACCAGTTCACCACGATCACTACTGTACTATTGTTTTTAAGTCCCTTTTCATCTGATTGGCTACTTCGGTTATGGACTAGTGATTGAGTTACGGATTCACTCTTTCAGGATATCAGAATTTGAACTTCAAAGTGAGAAGTTGTATCTGCCAATTATCAGGACATATGTGGTTGGAACACGAGATTAATTCCAGTTCTTCACAGAAAGGTGAGCTGTCTGAATTCGAGAAGAAGCTTGGTGAATATACTAAATATTGGATTGAAAACAACACTCGTGCGGTTTATAGAGATATCTTCTGGGAGTGCAAAAAGGCAGTGGATGAGTATGGCTTCAAACACACTGTGGATCACATTCGTCGCTATAGAACCTTTCCAAGTTGACTGCCGTTGCGCATTTTGTGCCCCAGTGTCTTTTACTCTCTTATGTCTGTTGCACATGCTCAGAGAAGGGAGCTTTAGCTATACAATTTAAAAGAGATATCCCCAATCCATTAGTGTCGTTCATACATGTGTGCATCTGACCATATTATTCTCATCTTTAAATGTCAATCCATTACTTATTACACTTGATTCCTTGTTCTTGTATACAAGAAAACAACAATTATGACTAATTGAACTTTAGTATGAAGGTAATAAACAAAATATATAAAAATCGAAATTCGAGCATACCAATGCCAATACAGATCAATAATAATCATCCAGAATCAGGATAATATGAAGCAAAACAACATTTTATGTCTTCCTAAAACGAAACAGATATCAAAGCATCAGAATTTCTTAAGACAAGCTTGATCAAACTGGTACTATTTGTTGCCGGTCTCTTCTGTTAAGACGAACTAGACTTGCTTGAATAGCACGCGCGATAGACCGGTCTAAAGGCAGATCATCAGCATTAACTCTTCTTGCCTCTTGGGTGCGAATGTCTAGCCAAATAAACTCTTGCTTGCCTACTCTGGTATTCTCAGCGAGGACCTGTTGTTCGCTTCTAAAATAAGCTACGGTCAGACACCTGCAGCTCATACCAACAAAAGAAAACACTTTACACCATGTTCTTACACCTCCACTATCCTCCATCATCCACCCCTCCAAGCTGGCATCCGCTGTGAAGAAAATACTGAAGAAAAAACACCCATCAAAGGCATGCAACCTCGTCGTACTTGATGAAGATTTAATCTTATCCAGTAAATCTGCTGGTAATGGTACCAGGTGATAAGTTTCTGTGGAAAGATCAAACGAGATTATGAATTCCCATCGAATTGTTAGCCAATGCAATTTGCCTTTGGCGTAAACTCCTTCACCAAAAACACAAGATTTTGCGGGATCATCCTTCTCATGAATGTGCATTTTCCAAGTGTTAGAATTGAGAGAGTAAACAAACGTTACGATTTTGCATTTATCGTCACTTACTGATAATGATATGACCACTACAACCTTATAGTCATCATTGGCATTGTCATAGCCAAGACCAATAGCTCGTAAGCTGTCATCCGAATTCAAGAACTCAAAAAATCTTTCGTCTGTTGGCAAGTCGAGGTACTCATCCGTAGATGGGTTCCATAGTGCCAATGATGAGAGGTAACAATCGTTGAGCAGAATGAGGCCATCACAGGAAGAGTAGGCTCTAGTGTCTATAACTATGGTAGGCTCTGACGAAAATTTTAATGGGTCTATAACTATGGTCTCTAGTGTTTCGGATACACATTCAGGATAAGAAAGTGAATCCACAGGTAACTTGTAGAGGGTAAAACCGGGTCCGGAGCAGTAACGGAGGCAGCTATCACTGGTGGTGTACAAGAGGTGATAAACGTTCTTTTGAAAGAGAAGATGGGACTTGATAAAGGCTGGATCATCGATCATTCGGAGCCATGCCTTGCAGGCGGACCTGAAGCGGAGCAGGGGCTTTACTGGCAATCTGGTGAATATTTCCCGTACCAGTTCAGTTGGAATATCTGACATTGGAGTTTTTGGAGTGTGGTCACCGGAAGAGATTGGTGGTTTGGTGGTTTGGTGGTGCAGACTGCAAACGGAAGTTTTACTACTAGGAAAAGGAAACAATTTCAGAAATGTAGCTGCTGCTCTTCTTCCTCATTGATGAGATACTTGACTAAATTTATCTAGACACTTCTATGCTCGTATTTTACTGATGCATGAACTCTCAAAAGCTAGAAAATATGGAGATCCTAATGAAACAATAAGAGGAGAAAACTGAAGCAGGTTAATCAGTAGTTACCGTGAGAGGCATAATCGACATCGACATCCCAAATCCCAACAGCATCAGCATTATCAATCCAACAGCATCAACATTACCATCCCAAATTAAGCTCACTCCCCAACTGCCAAGCTCTCTCTTTTGAAGAAGGGGGATCGATTGGCTGTTTGACGGAGAAGAAGAGTCGGTTCGGTTTTTCCGGAGAAGAAGATCGATTGGCTGTTTGACGAAGAAAAAAGGTCGGGTGGGTTTTTCAGGAGAAGAAGAATCGACTGTTTGATAAGAAGAAAGTCGATTGGGACTTTTTTGGGAGAAGAAAAATCGACTGCGACTGTTCTATTTTTCAGTCGGCTGTTGTTTTTCTGAGAATATAACGTCACCGTTTTACTATTAGCTCTATTTTAATCTGGGTGACTGGGTCTGAAGATATCATATGGATCAGATTGGGCTGGAATTATTTTTGGGTAAATTACAAGGAGGGGTTGGTCAACAACAACCTTTGCACAAAACATCCTACCCCTTTTTCAATTTTTCAGAAAAAGGTTCTTTCATGTCAAGTACATTTTCAGCTACTGAATGTACTAATATGCCCCTATCTTTCAATTGAACAAAGAATAGAGCTTTCGTCAGATTGCTACCGGTAGTCTCTGACAAGCGGCATACATCAACTCAAGCTTCTGTACTTGGCTTTCTAATTTGAATTTCAAAATCGTGTTCTCCTCCATAAGATCAATTAATTTTGTCTCAAATAGATGCACCACAACCCAAAATTCAAGATCAATCCGAAAATTACCGAGAAGTTATGGATCGTCAGAATTGTAACGATCACATGCGTAAATCCCATGTGATGATGTTAAGCTGGAGGGGTCGAATGCTAGCTCTCCCTGTTTCTTCAAGAACACTTTTTTTGTGATGTTGTTTCAAGGGTTACTGAAGAATGGGCTGCTCTGCATTCAGCAGGTTTGTCATTTAGATACAAAATTGGTGATTACAGTAATTGTGTTTTGAAGAGCGATACCGATTTCTATGCTTTACTAATGCTCCTTGAAGATTTCAATTGCGCTAGAGTAGATGTTCAAGTTATTTTTGATTTTAATGGTGTGGAGGATCATTCTAGCAATCCGGCTCCAAACAGGGTAAATGAAAGTGCTGAAAATCCCCAACTCCATACCCAACCCGTGGTAGTTGATCAAAGTTATAATATTTGTCAATCTCCTGAAATCCCTCATTATGATGTCAATCCACCGATTTCTGAGTTGGAGAAGTTGTTTGAATCATGGTGTTCTAATATACGACATGTTGGTCAGAAGTTTTTAGGTGGGAACAAAGAGTTTAGGCAAGAGTTAAGTAAATATATATGCTCTCATTCGTGGATTCAAATATCATTTTGTTAAGAACAATAGGACTGCCATCAGTGTTGTTTGTCAAATGAAGAAAAAATCTGGATGTATATGGAAGATTAGTGGTACTTCGAAGAAACATGATCCTGTTTTTTACCATTAATAAGGCTCAGCTCGTTCATAATTGTAATGACCACTTGATTAAAGATGATCATTTACGACTCACTCCACGAACAATGGGCGGTTTGTATGTTCAAGATGTTCACAACAAACCTGGTTTTTCTGGAAAGGCTGTTAAGGATGACTTGTCCAAGAGTTTTGGACTCACAGTTTCTTACACGAAGGCTTGGCGAACTCTACAAGCTGCAAAAGATACAGTTTATGGTTCGTTTGAAGAGTCCTTTGATCAGCTCCGTTGGTATTCTCAAGCTGTGAAGCAAACCAATCCAGGTTCTGTGCTAGAATTGCAATCCTGCCCTGAAACTAAGAAATTTCAACTCTTTTTTGTTGCTTTCAATGCCTGTCTTGTTGGATTCAAACATTGTCGTCCCATATTGTTCATTGACGCCACATCATTGAAAGGGCGATATAAGGGACAATTGCTTTCTGCAGTCGCCAAAGACGGGGACAATGGTAAATTTTATGATTTGTTTTCCATGCCTTCATTATTAATGCTTAAATTGTTCTGATTTGTTTACCTGTCCATTTTCACCATAATAAATGTAAAGCTTTTTTAGTCTAAACACTTTGCAACTGGTAGCATTTGTAAATATATGATCTTGTTAAAACTCACAATATATATTTATCTCCTACAACACCCTTTTTATGGTTGGAATACCAGTTTATTGTTTAGTCCGTCCAAATATCGTATTAGTAATATCGACAGGGCTTTATTTATTGATTTAAGTAATTGTCATTCATAGTTACCTTGTTATTTATCATTACATCTTCGTAGGAGTAGTGCCTTAATTCCTTCATGCTTAATTTGACAGTTGAATTTAGTTTTAAAAATAATTAGTTTAAAATTAACCTTCAACCAAACACTACTGATGACAACATTTTATACCCGTTTTTACCACTCTTTTTCGCTAACTTTAACGCGGGTTTGTCCCCATTCTAGTCTTGTTTTGTGTTATTTTTGCATATTTTCAGATTACGTCGTGTTTTTGGGCAAGTTTGTGTTTTCGATGGATTTAGAGCATATTTCGGCATAAAACATGCCAATATTGAAGGAATTATCCAAGGCATGGTTCACAAGCTTTCCCGGTCGAG
>JAYMSL010001887.1:0-15663 GCA_036897195.1 Plantago coronopus
ATATACTTTTATATACCATATTACCATATTTTATTTTTTCTATTATTATTATTATATTTTATTCTTATTATTATTATGTAATAAATTTTTTTTATTACTAGCTACACGGAAGGTCTTGCATCTTTTTTTCTTTTGATTTTCTTTTTTTCTCTACGTCTCTCTTTTTTATTTTTGTTTCATATTAGGATTGTTTCTTTTCCATTTTCTATCTCTTCTCTGATTCTTTCTTATCTCCTTTGTGTTTCTTCATTTTGGTACTTATTTTCTTTCTTCCGTTTCCTCTTCTCTTTTTTCCTCTCTGCCTTGTTTTTTTCTTCTCTCTGTCTTGTTTTTTTCTTCTCTCTTTTTCTTATTCTTTTCTCCTTCTTTTTTTTGTTGTTTCTCCTTTCTTGTCTACCTTGTTATCTTGTTGTTCCTAAGGAACCTTCTCTTTTCTTTCGAACTCTTTCTTTTGTTTTTTAGTTTTATTTCGAATTCTTTTTATTCTTTCTTTTGTCCATTTTTCTATCTTTTTTCTGTTTTTTCTTTTCTCTGTCTTCTTTTGTCTTTCTTTTTAATCTCGTTTTTTGTTTGTCTTTTTCTTTGTACTTGTCTTATGCTTTCTTTTGTCTCTCATGCATTTCCTTCTCTTTTTTCCTTTATCTGTCTTTGTTGTTTCTTTGTTTATGAACTATGGTTTTACTCTTCTTTTTTCTCTACTGTATAAACAAATCTTCTGATAATCTTTGCTTTTTTCTTACGTTATTTTCTATTTTTGGGTATTTGTATTTCATTTTTTTTTTTGATCAAATATGCTTCTTTTATGATCTTTTATGAATGGATTTCGCTTCCATTTCTAACCGTAATATATAATAACCAGTTTGGATTTTGTAGACCAATTCGAATTCTTTATTTTTAGGCTTCCATGTACCTTCTCCTCTGCGATCACAAATTGTATTTTATTTTTTAATTTATTGTTAGGAACACATTTATTTTCTTTTATCTCCTTCTATGTATTGTCGTATTATTTATTATATTAATAATTTTTTCATTCAATTTCATAACACGGAATCGTTGGCTTCGGTCGGATTAATTTTACTTTACTTGCCTAAGTTATTCATGCATTTATTGATTTCTTATTACTATTCAATTATATGCAACGGTTCCTCTCTTTTTCTTTTGTATATTTTTATCTCATGTGGATGTTTCTTTTTGGAGGATTCGGCAAAAGAAAAATAAAAAAGCATTTGTATTGGTCACCTAGTTCACAAGCAAACAATTTATATTATCTATTTATTCGATTAATGAAATGAACCTCCGACAGACTTCTTTCGAATTTTTGACCTTTATTACATTATTAATTAAATAATAATATTAAATTAATATTTACTGAAACTTCATTTATTTTCTTGATAGAGTCTTTTGCTATTTCTTTTATGGTTTTTCTTTCTTGTTTTCTTCACGAAATTTCCTTTGATTTGTTTATTAGCTTGAACATACTGTTTGATCTAATGTTCTTGAAATGTCGTATTATACAATATTTTAGAGAATAGAGATCTTCTCTCAAAGGCTTATTCTAGGCAGAATATTCTATTCACTATTGATTTTTCATTATAGATTCTTTTTGCATTTTTACTATAATTAATGGTAATTTAGGGGCCTTCGGCGTTCATTTAAAAATGTTGTTTGTAGCTAGAAGGGAGACATTTTATATAATTTTGTAAAAATTTCTGATTTTCTGTGCATCTAAATTTCTTTTTTAGCTTCCCCAAGGGAAAAAAATGCTTTTTTCTAGTCAGCGTCGACTCAACCTCTTCTTTTGTATGTAATCAACTTTCGGTTGTTGTTGTTGAATTCTGCTTGTTGTGGCTATGATGGAACTTGTTTTATTATCAATGAGTGAAAAGTTTTTCGGTCGTTAATGTTAATGTTAGGTTTGCACGAGTACTCTGCTTTTTATAAACTGGTTGCTAGTGAAAATCAGTCTGCATTGTCATTTAGCGGATTTCATTTGGATTGTTGTTATTGTTAGACTTAGTACTTTGTGTTTGTTGGTGGAAATACTTGGGTTCTGATCTCAGGGGAAGTAATTTTTAATCTTTCTTTTTCTTCAAGTTCTCTTTTGCTTCCCTCGGTCTCTTTTCTCATTTTTTCTATTGTCTGTCTTCTCTTTTTCTTTTGGTATGGTCTTCCTTTTCTTGCGTCTTCTTCTGTCTTTCTTTTCTCTTCTTACTTTTTTCTTTTTCTCTTCACAGTCTATTTCTTTGTTTGTGATTGATTGTTTTCTGTTTTATTTCTTTCAGTTTTTCCTTGTTCTGCTCTCTTCTTTCTTTGTTTTTCTCCTCTCTTTCTTCTTCTTTCTTTTTCTCGTTCTTTCTGAACCGTCTCTTTTTCTTTTCTTCTTCTTTTTCTGTTTCTTCCTCTCTCTTCTTCTTCTTTTCTCTTTGTTTTCTTCTTTTTTTCTTGTTTTTGTTTTGTATTTATTTCTGTTTTTCGAATGGGATCTTTTCGTACAAGTCAATGGAGTATTTTGTGAGCTTGGGTTGGTTCGTGTGTATGTGGACTAGTCTAATTCGTACACTAGTTGTGCATTTAGTAGGTTGTGATCCTGGGATTGTTGTTTTGTTATTTTATTCTTCGTCTTGTTTTCTTTTTCTTCTTGCTCTTCTCCTCTCTTTTCTCTATTTTGTTCTTTGTTCTGCTTTGATTCTTCTTTGTCTTGTTGTTTTGTTTTTCTCCTTTACTGTTTTTCTTTTCTTTCTCTGCTTCTTTATTCTTGTTCTTCTCTCTCTCCTCTTCTCTCTTCCTTCTCTGGTTTTCTTCCTTTTTCTTGGAAGTTTTAGAGTTTGATCGGTATAGGAAAAATATGTACATTTAGTTTTGGCTGGCGATTTTAGTTTAAATATGTCTGCATTGTCATAAATATTGTTAGAGTTATTACTTAGGGATTGTCGAAATGTTTGGGTTCTATCTCGTGGGAAGTCACTCTTTCTCCTCTCTTTCTTTTCCGCTTTCTTTTTCTTCTTTGTTTGTTTTTCTTTTCCTGTTTTTCTGTCTGCTCTTTTCTCTTTATTTTTTCTTTCACCTATTTGTGCTCTCTGTCTTTGTTTGTTTTTCTTCCTCTTGTTCCTCCTCTTTCCTCTTCTTTCTGCTCCTTCTCTTTTCTTTTCTCCTTTCTTTCTGTCTTGATCTTCTTGCTTGTGTGTTTTTTAAATAATTCATGGAATTGTAATTTAGGGAGTAGGAAGAATAAGCATGAGTTAGTGTTGTTTTATTGCTTGTGTTATCGTTTCGTATCTTATTTTTTATATTCTTTCTATGCTAATTTAAACTTATATTTTATTCTCTCTAATACTTGTATTCTTCTATTCTGGGCGCGGTTGGTTTCTAGTTGGTTTTCTTTGTTTGTTTATAAGTACTTGTTTGCAAGTTTGTCTTTGTTCTATGTGTTTCTTTGTTTGTCTTGTTTTTTTTTGCTTTGGTTTTAAGAGGTTGCAGACATGGATAGGCAGGACTTTGTCTTTTTTTCTTCTGTGTCCGGGCTTGTGTGCTAGATGTCAATTTCTGACTTGTTTCTTTTCTCCATTCCTCTGGACTTTGGCTACTGGATTGGTTGATCTTGCCTTTACTTTCTATACGTAATTAATTGTTCTTACTGTACTTCTTTGTTTTGATCTTTGCTGGAAAGTATGAGGCGCTGATTGTTGAATTTTGTGAATTCTAAATCTAGTAAATTCACGTATAATGAATTAGTTTGTTAGTAGTTTGCAGGAGTGCTAGCTCGAGTTTGATGTGGATCTTTCTCTCCTGTATTCGTACTGCTGGTAGTTCATTGTAGGAAAACTTTTTGTTTGACGGAGATCTTTCTTTACTTGATTAATTTTGTAATCCTTCTATCTACCTGTATGGAATAAATGTATAGTTTTGTGAGTTTGCCTTGTATTTATCTGCGTAGCGCAAGATTGCATGATTCGTATGGGATCTTTATGTAAAGGGGCAAGATCTCTCTTTCTGACTGGTTTTGTATATCTTGTTTTCTTTCTGCTTTTTTCTTTTCTTTAGGATTCTTGTTTTTTATGAACCGTCTTTCTTTGTCTTTTCTGTCCTTTTTCGTCTGTTTCTCCGCGTTTTCTTTCTTTTCCGTTTTTCTCTTATCTTGTTCTTGTCTTTTTTTCTTTTCTCTCGAACGTACTTGGTTTTCTTCTTATTTTTTTCTCTCTTGCTTGTTCTCGTTCTTTCTCTCCTTTGTTTGTATTCTAGGATTCTTTCACTTTTGTTTTGTTGTTCTTCTTTGTTTCTTCTTCTTTTTGGGACTTCTTTCTCTCCTCTCTTTTTCTTCTCTTTCTTTTTTTGTCTTTTCTTTGTTTCCTCTTTTAATTGTCTTCTTTCTCGATTCCTGTTCTTTCTTCTTGTTTTTTGCTTTGCTTCTTTGCTTTCTTTTTTTTCTTTGTTTTTTCTAATTCTCGATTCTTCTATCTCCCTTTGGTCTTTTCTTTTTTCTTGTTAATTTCTTTTCTTCTTGATTTTCCATCCTTCTTACTGTCTTTTTATTTTTATTTCTTTTTGTTCTCTTCTTTCTGCTCTCTGCTCTGTTTCTTCTTTGTTGTTCTTTCGCTCTTATTTGTGCCCTATTTTGTAGAGGGACTTGTCTCCTTTTTTTCTTTTTGCCCCCTTGCGTTCTCTCTTTTTCGTTCTTTTGGCATCTTCTTTCTTTCTTGTTTCTGTCTCTTTCTTGTTTTATCCTTTTTCTTCTTGTTTCTTTTGTTCTTTCTCTTTCCGAATTTTTTTTGCCTTTAAGTCTTGTTTTTTCGAGAACCTTCTTTATCTAGTTGTTGTTCTTTTATCACTTTTCATTTTCTTATGATTCTTTCTTTTCATCTATTGTCTTCTTCCTCTGTCTGTCAGGTGATTTTGGAACCTTCTTTTCTTGTCTTTCTTTTGTTCGTTCCTTTCTTTTTCTCTCCTTTCATTCTCCTGTTCTCTTGTTCCTCTGTTTCTCGTTCTTTCTTTTTTCTTTCTATTTATCTTTTTCTTCTTCCGATTTCCCTCTTTTTTCCTGTTTTATTCTTTACTCTGTTCTATCTTTTTTCTTTGTTTTTAATCTTTCTTGTTCTTTCGGGCTTCCTTTTTCTTTTTCCTCTTTTTTGTGCTTTCGAACCTTCGCGAGACTCTTTCCGGTTTTCTTTCGCTTTCTTTCTCTCGTTCTTCTTTCTTTTTTGTTTGTGTTTTGTTCCTTTCTCTCGGTCTGCCTCTGAAAAACGTTCTCTTTCTTTATCTTGTACCGAGGGTTTCGCTCTTGTGGAACTTTCGTTATCTTCTTTTGTTTTCTTTTTTCTATGTCTCGTGCTTCTTTTTTTATTTTCATCTTCCTCTCTTTTTCTTCTTTTTTATTTTTCTTTCGGATTTTTTTCTTTTCTCTGTCTGTTCCTTCTTCTCTCTTTTTTTTTCTCTTGTTTTTTCTGTTTTTGATTCTCGGAATCTTTGTCTTCTTCTCTTTCTCTTTTCCGGATCATTCTTTTGGAAGCATTCTTTTCTTTATTGTGAGATTTTTGTTCTTTTCTGTTTTTTTTTAATTATATTTCTTCTCCCCTTTTTTCTTTCACTTTGCATTCGACCCTTTAGGTCTTCTGTTTTCGCTTTGGTCTATTGTCTTTGTTCCCTTGGAAGCCTTTACCCCTGGGTCTCTTTTAATAGCTTTTTTTCTCGGAACTATTTTGCTTTCGTGCTCGTTCTTTCAGTATGTTCTTCTTGATCTGATTCTTTTTCCTCTAGTTCTTTTTCTTTCTCCTGTTCTCTATTCTTCTTTATTTTCATCTTTCTTCTCTTCTTGCTTTCTTTTCTATTTTCTTTGGACTGGTACTTTCTTCTTTTTCTGTTCTCTAAGTCTGTCCTCTCTTTCTTTTGTTCTTCCTTTTTTCTTTTATATCTCTATGTTCCTTGTTGAGAACCCTCTCTTTTCTCTTTTTTCTCTTGTTCTTTTTGTTCTTTCTGCTGTCTTCTTTCTTTTCTTTTTTCTCCCCTGTCTTTTCTTCTCTCTCTCTTTTTTCTTTATCTTTTGTGTTTCTTCTTTCTCTTTCTTGTGCTTTTTCTTTTTCTCTTTTATTTTTGTGATTCTTTTTGACTTTCTGATTCGTCTTATTTTTTTTCTTTCTTGTTTTTTCTTTTTGTTCTCTGTTTTCCGTCTCTTCTTCTTCTTTTGTTTTCTCTTCTTCCTTTTTTTTTTCTCTTTTCTTGCTTTCTCTTCTTCCTCTGTCTTTTTGTCTCTTATTTTTTCTTTTTTTGATTTTTGTTAGTCAACTTAATTTCATTTCTCTATATTTCGGTATAGGATAGGGCTATCTTTCTTTTTTGTTTTTTTTTTCTTTTGTTTGATGCATTGGCTTTTTCTCTAATGAAAGTGAAGTTTCTGCTTTTTGTTTCATCTATTTGTTCTGTCTTTTCCTTTCAATTTCTTTTCTTCCATCTTTTTCTCTGACTTTCTTTTTCTTGTTTTTTCTTTGTCTTTCTTCTTCTTTTGGACTGGTACTTGTTCTTTCTTTTTTCTGTCTTTTGTTTTTTTCTTTCTGTTTTCTCTTTCTTTTCTTGTTCTGAGTTCGGACACTTTCTTTTCTCTCCCTTTCTTTCTCTCTTTTTTCTTTCTTTATTTTCGATTCTCTCTTTCTTGGAACTATCTTTCTCTTGTTTTTTCTGTATTCTTTGTTTCTTCTTTCTGTTCTTTTTCTTATCTTTTTTTTTTTCTCTTTTACTCTTTCTTTTCCGGTTCTCTTTTCTCTCTCTCTTTTTGTCCTTTTTCTCCTGTTTTCTTTTTTGGACTGGTATTTGTTTTCTGTCTTCTTCATTGTTTTTTTATTTTCTCTTCTTTCTCTTTGTCTTCTTTTCTTTGTTTTTTTAGTTCTTCTTTTTCTTTCTTTTTGTTCTATTTATCTGATTCTTTTTCTCTTTTTTATATTTTTCTTTTGTTTTTTCTTCTTTTTTGTTTCCCGTCTCATTTCTTTTTTCTCTGATTATTATTATTATTTTCCTTTTTGTTCTGTTCTTATGCTTTTTCTTTCTTGTTCTGACTTCTTGCTTGTGTTTTTTCTTCTTTCTTTTTTTGTTGTTTCTTTTTTCTTTCTAGGATCGATCTTCCTCTTTTTTCTTTTTCTCTGTCTGTTACTTTTTTCTCTATTTTATCCTTCGTTTTCTTATTTTCTTTGTGGATTGTTACTTTTATTCTTTTTTTGTTTCTTTGTTTGTGTTTCTGCTCTCTCTCTTTCTCCTTCTTTGTTTCTCTCTTTCTAGGATTTTTGTTTCTTTTTCTTGTTTCTCCATCTTTTTTCTCTGTTTTTTCTTGTCTTCTCTTTCCTTTTTTTATTTCTTGCTCTCGTTCTTTCTTTTTTTTTTCATTTTTGTCTCTTGTTCTCTTTTTCTTTTTGTAGTTTTATGGGACTGGTCCTTTTCTTTTTTCTCTTCCTCTTTTTCATTGCTTTTGTTTTCTGTTGCTTTTTTACTTGTTTTTCTCTTTTTTCTTTGTTCCTAGTTGTCTTTTTCATTTCCTTTCTCTTTTTTTTATTCGTCGGATCCCCGGTCCCTCTGACAAAAGTTTTTCTCTTATGTGGTTTGCCGTTGTCGATGGATTTAGAAGTTGTCGGTTATTTTGTCTCAGTAAGCATTTGAGTGTTCTTTTATTTTTGGGGGTATATGTTGTTTGTTGCTAAGGTGGCTTTTCTTTGCAAGTTTTTTCTCTGTTTTTTACTTTTTTCTATGATTCTTGCACTTATTAAATTTAAACTTATATGGAATTCTTTTTTCTTTGTTTTTCCCTTTGATTTCTTTCTTTTCGTTCTTCCTGTTTTCTTTCTTTTTCTTCTTTTGTTTTTTCTTTCTTTTTTGTTCTCTTTCTTTTCTAATTGTTTTTCTTTGTGAATTTTTCTTTTTCGAATTTTTTCTTTTGGGGATTCTTTGTGTTGTTCTTTCTTCCTCTCTCTTCTTTTCTTTCATCTCTTTCTGATCTTTTTGTCTTGTTTTCTTTGACTCTTTCTATCTTGTTTTCTTTGTTGTTTCTCTTTCTTTTGGATTTTCCTTGTTTTTCGTTCTCTTTTTATTCTGTTCTTTTTTTGCTCTTTCTTTTTAATCTCTTTTTTCTTTTCTCTGTTGTTTTTCTTGTTTTTTACTTTTTCCTTCTATTTTCTGTCTTTTCTTTGCTTTCTCTTGTCTTTTTTCTTCTTTGGTTCTGTTTCTTCTCTTTTTCGGATTCTTTCTTTTTGTTTTCTTTCTCTTTTTTTGTTCTTTATTTCTTCTCTTTTGTTCTTTCTCTTGTTTTTTTGGAACCTTTTTTCTTTTTCTCGTGTTCTTTTTTTACCTTGGACCAGAAATCTTGTTTTTCAAGAATTGCTTTTTTTCGTTTCGCTTGTTCTTTTATCATCTTTTTCTTATGATTTTTGTCTTCTTCTTCTAATGATTTTGGAACCTTCTTTTCTTGTCTTTCTTTCTGTCTTTTTGTTCTCTTTGCTTGTCTTCTTCCTTTTTTTTGCTTCTCTCCCTCTCCTCTCTTTCTTTTGTTCTCTTTTTTTGTTCTTTTCTTCTTCTTCTTTTTTACGTTCTCTGTTTCTTGTTCGTTTTCTTTGTTTTATTCTCTCTCTTTTCTTTTTCTTGGTTTCTTTTCTTTGTTCTGATTCTTTTCTTGTTGTTTTTGTTTGCTGTTTTTCTTTCTTCTTGTTTTTCTTTTTCTGTCTCTCGCATCTGATTCTTTCTCTTTTTCTCTTGTCTTTTTCAGATTCTTTTTTTCTTGTCTTCTTGCTCTGTCTCGTTCTTTTGGAATCTTCTCTCTCTTTTTTCTCTCGTTCTCGTTTTTTTCTCGGTCGGCCCCGGGGCCTCTTCTATTGTTCTCTTTTTGTTTCTCTCTCTTTCTTGTCTATTTCTGAAGGAAGCTCTCTGTCTTTCTTTGTTTTTTCTCTTCTGCTTTCTTTCTTTCTTTCTCCTTTTTCTCTTCTTTGTCTTCTTGGTTTTTTCTCTTTCTTATGCTTTCTTTTTTGTTGTCTTTTCTCTCGTCTTTGTTCCAAAGGAACCCTCTCTCTGTCTTTCTCTCCTTCTTTCTTTCTTTCTCTTTCTTATTATTTTTCTTTTTTGCTTGCTCTTGTCCTTTTTTTCTTTTGTGCTTTCTTCTTTTCCTCTTGTGCTCATTTTCTTAATTCTTGTTCTGATTCTTTTCTTTGGTTACTCTCTCTTTTTTTCTTGGCTTTCTTTTTCTTTGTTCTGTTTTTTCTGTGTCTTTACGTTTCTTTTTCTTTGAACTTCTCTCTTTCCCTTTTTTCTTTCTCTTTTCTTTCTGCTTCGGGTAAATCTTGTTCTTCTTTCTCTCGTTTTCGTTTTTTCTGTAACTCTTTTTTTCTCTTTTGTGTTGTTCTTTCTTCTTAGAATTTTCTTTTTCTTTTGTCTTGCTCTTTCTCTTTTTTTGCTCGTTCGTCTTTCTTCTTATTCTGTTCTTTTCTCTCTTTATTTTTCCTCTCTCTTTGTTCTTCCTTCTCTTTCTTTCGTTGTTTTTATTCCTTTCTCTCTTTTTCTTTCTTCCCGAACTTTCTTTTTCTACTCTCTATTTTTCTCTTGTTCTTATTTCTCCTGTGCCTTTTGTTTTCTTTTTTTCTGTTTTTATTCTTTCTTTTCATATTATTATTATTTTTCCTTGTCTTTTTTTCTCTCTCAGGCCCTCTCTTCCTTCTTTCTTTTCTCTTTCTTCTCTTTTTTTTTCTTTCTTCTCTGTTCTTCTTTGTTTTTGTTCTTATCCTTTTCTTTCTTTTCTTTGTTCGTTACTAGGTTTCTTGTTCTTCTATTTTGTTGGAATGTCTGTGCTTGCGTGAAGTTCTTCTAGCTGTGGGTGGTTTATTTGGGGTTCTTGCTTTATCTTTCTTTGTCTGATTCCTTTCTTTTGTCTTCTTTTCGTTCTTTCTTTTTCTTTATCTGATTCCTTTCTTCTTTTCTTTTTCGGACTTCTTTCTTTTTCTCCATCGATTCAAGGGTCTCGGTCTTTCAGAACTTTCTTTTTTTCTGTTCCTTTCCTCTATCTCTTTCTTATTCGTTCCTCTCTTTCTTATTCTTCCTCTTTCTCTCCTTATTCTTTATTCTCTCTTTCTTATTCGTTCTTTTACTCTGATTTGCGAGAGGTACTGTCTCTTGTTCTTTCTCTTCTTTTGTTTCTTGCTTTCTTTTTCTTCTTTGTTTTTCTCTTTTCCTCTCTCTTCTTTCTTACTCTCTTTCCTCTTCTTTTGTATGGATTTGACAATCGACGAATGAAAAGGCTTCTGAAATCTCTTAAATGTCTAATCACAAGGGACGCTTCTTTTCCTTGCATTTTTTACGTATCAAGTTGATTTCTATTTTCTAGTGAAAAAAAAGCATTTCAATTTCCTTCGATGTCAAATCATCAGCAAGGTCTCTTTTTCTTGCGTTTTTCCTATATGAACGTTGATTTTCTTTGTTTGCTTTCTTTTTCTCTTCTCTCTTTCTCCTTCTTTTTTTCTTTCTTTGCTTTGTTCTTATTCCTCGTTTCTTGTTCTTCTCTCTTCTTTGTTCTTGTTCCTCATTTCTTTTTCTCCTTTCTTCTTCTTGTTCTCTTCTGTGCTTGTTCTTCGTTTGGAACCTTTTTTCTATTGTCTTTTTTTTCTGTCTCTCTTTTTTCTGCCTCTCTTGCTCTTCTTTCCTCTCTCTTTTCTGCTCTCTCTTTCTTGCTTTCTTTTTCTTGTTCTTCTCTCTCTTTCTCTTCTCCTTTGAAAGGATTTCTTTTTCTTTGTCTTTCTTTTGCGAACTTTTCCCGACGGTAGGAAGCACTTTTTGATTTGTAAGGATTGGTTCTTTTTTTCCTTTCTTTGTCTTATTCATCTTCTGTTTCCTCTTTCTTTTTGTTCTTTCTCTTTCTTTCCCTCTTTCTCTTCCTTCTTTCTCTCTTTTTTCCTCTTTCTTTTTGTTCTCTTCCTCCTCTTTCTTTCTCTTTCTTCTCTTTACAAATTCTTGTTTTTTAAGATATTAGAACAAGGCAAAAGGCTAGTTTTTCGTGTAAAGATGGAGTAGATTGTTTTAAAAGTGGACTTTTAGAAATACGGATTCTGACTAAAAGTGGAACTCGGTAAAAGCTGGAAGATTGTGAGGAGAGGTGGTTAGTAGAAAGGAGGAAGTGGTAGCGCTAGTAAGGAGAGAGAGAAGTAGAAATCTTTTGGGATTTACTACAAAAAGTCGGCTTTGCTTTTATACAATAACAAGAATAAAACAGAAACAGTAAGCTTCTATTTCATCCAATAACAAGAAAGCGAACAATCTTACTTTTCATCATTATTTTTGTCTCTTCTTTCTTCTTCTCTTTTCTTTCGTCTGCGATCCTTTAGTTCTTGTTTTTTGAGTATCTTTTTGTTTTTCTTCTTTCTTTTCTTGTTTCTTTATTTCCTCTCTTTCTCTTTTCTTTTTTCTCTGTTTGTTTTCTCTCTCTCTTTCTCTTTTGTTTTTCTCTCCTCTTCTTTTCTTTTTGTTTTAGTTCGTTCTGCTTTCTCTCTTGTTTTTTTCTATTTCTTCTTTCTTGTTTTTTTTCTGCTTCTTCCTCTTTTCTTTCTTTTTTGTCTTTTTCTTTGTGTATTTGTGTAGTAGAGGGAAAGGGGAGCTTTTCTTTCTTTGTCTCCTTTCATCTTTTTGTTTTCTGAAACTCTTTCTTATTTCTTGTCTTGCTTCTTTCCTCTCTTTTTAAATCTCTATTTGGTACTTGTTTTTTTCTTTTGTTTTCTTCTCTCGATTTGGGACTTGTTCTGTCTTTCTTCTCTCTCTCTCCTTTTCTTATTCTCTCTTCTTGCTCTGTTTCTATCTTCTCTTGTTTTTTCTTCTCGGATCGATCATCCTCTTTCTTCTTTTCTTTCCTGTTCTTCTCTCTCTCTTCTCTTTTTCTTTCCTTCTTTTCTTGTTCTCTTCTTTCTTGTTCTTCTCTCTCTTCTCTTTTTCTCCAACCCGGCTGCCCTGGTTTTTGTTTGTTCTTTTTTGTTCTTTATGCTCTCTTTCTTTTCTCTACGAATTTTTTCTGTTTTGTTTTTTCTGTTGTCGGTTTTTGCGTAGAGGTAGAATTCGCGTTGCTGTACGGATTCCTTTCTTTTGTACTTATTCTTTTCTACTTATTCTTTTGTACTTATTCTTTTCTACTTAATCGAACTTCATCTACTTAGATTCTTTTAGATTCTCTAGTTGTTGCCGCTAGTGCTTGTTTTTTTGTCTTTGTTTGTGAAATCATTTTTGCTTGTTGGCTTTTTGCTTGTTTGCTTAGTATTTTCGAGTAGAGGGAGCTGTTGTAAGTAAGAAGGGGATTGTCTGGACTGTCGTGCGCTTGTTTGCTCGGGATTTTCCTATTTCCCAACGACTTTTTCGTAGATGTAATTCACCTGTTTTTCCGGTGCCTTCCAAGATTTTGCCTATCTCTGTGTCAATTTTTTGTGCGTCGTCTTTTTATACGCAAGAGTTCCCTCGTTTTTTAATTGACTCCATTGCTTTCTTGAGACTCCTAGCCCTTTTCCCTTTTTCTTTTTATACGCCAGTGGTTCTTCTGTCTTTTTTAGTTGATTTCTCGGTAGCTTGCGTTTTCGTCTTTCTATACGTTATTAATGGTTTTACTTTCTATACGTCAATAATTGTGCAGTTTTCCTGTCTATAGCAAGTAGATTCTGGGGACTTTGTGGTGCACTCGTCTATCTGCCTTTCTTTCAATCGACTAGGTTCTTCGGGGATTGCTTTTGCTCTCTCGTTTTTATACTTGATTGTAACTTGATTGTACTTTCTATCTCTCTTTTTTCATTGTATCTGCCATTAGCGGACTTCTTTGGGAGCTTTCTCGGAGATGGATTCCTGTGTTTTATGTCTTTGCCAATCGTTTGACATGAAACTTGTTTCTTTCGATACGTTGACCCTTTTGTTTTCTTTTTTGATTTAGGAGGAAAATGGACGACAACCAAAAGATCTTTTCCTTCTTTCTTTTTTTTCTCTGTGCGAGTCTAAGAAATAGACGACAACTCTTTCTTCTTTTAGTTATTTTGTTTTGCCTCTTTCTTAGACGATAACAAAAAAAAGAATTTCTCTCTCTTGTTTTTATTATTCTTATTGTTCTTTCCCATCTTCTTCTTTTCATCTGACTCATCGGATTCTTTGTCTTCTTCTTAATTTTGATTCTTTTTGCTTTCTTTCTTTTGGTGTTTTTTTTCATTCTTCTTGTCTTGTTTTCTCTTTTTCTCTCTCTGGTTTCTTTCTGCTGCATTTCTGTTCTTTCTCTCTCTTTTTTCTTCTCTTCTCCGCTTTTGTTGTCTTCTTTCTTGCTCTTGTTCTTTCCTTTTTCCTTTCCTCTCTACCTCTCTTTATCTTTTTTTTCTTTACTTGCTTTCAATCTCGTTCTTTCTCTTTTTTACTTGCTTTCTTTCTTTCCCCGTGCCTCCTCTTCTTCGCGTTCTTTCTCTTTTTTCTTTTTCTCCTCTCGTTCTCTTTTCGTGTTCTTTTTCTTTGTGTTCTTCTTTCTTTTGCTTTCTTCTCTTTCTTTTCTGTCTTTCTTTTGCTCTCTTCTCTTTCTTTTCTGTCTTTCTTTTGCTCTCTTCTCTTTCTTTTCTGTCTTTCTTCTTTTTCTCCTCTCTTCTCCGCTCTTCTTTGTTTTGTTGTATTGTTTTTTCTTCCTGCTTCTCTTCTTTTCTTGTTCTTCTCTGTTTGCTCTTTGCTTCTTTTTCTCTCTTTCTATCTTCTTTTTTTCTTTCCTAGATTTCGGGTGGTTTCCGTAGCATTTGTTTGTGAAAGTATCTAGTTTTTCTCCGTGATTGGCAGGGTTCTGTGTTTGTGATGGGAGCTTGTTTTCTCTGTTTTACTGGATTTTGCTTGTTGTTTTTCCTTTGGTACTTGTGTTTCTGGTTTCATTCTTTTTTTTTGTTTCTATACGCAATTACGTACTTTCTTGCTTGCTTTTCAGGTCGTCTTTGGATTCTTGCTTATATACGCCATGGGTCCTTCGTGAATTCTGCTTTGTTCTTCTTGTTTTTTCTTCTTCTCTTTTTCTAAGTTTCTTTTTTATTTTAGGAAGAAGTAGACGACAATCAAAAGATCTCTCTTCTTTTCTTTCTTTTTCTCTTTGGGAATTCTTCTTTGACTCCTAAATGGACGACAACCAAATCTTCCTTTTTCTATCTTGTTTTTCTCTTTCGGGACGACAATCAAAACTGTTTTTCTTTCTCTAGTTTTTTTCTAAAAGTAGACGCCAATCAACACTTCTTTTGTATTTTTAGTTTTTTCCTCTTTCTTATGAAAAATGGACCACAACAAAATCTTCTTTTGTTTCTCTTGTTTTGTTTTTTTGGGGACGACAACAAAAAGAAGAATCCAATTTCGAGAGAGACCCCTTTTTTTCTGGATTTGACTCCCTTCTTTCTTGCTTTCTTTCTTGCTTTCTTACTTGTTTTTGGCATAAACTGGACGACAACCAAATCCTTTCGAAATCTTCTTTCTTTTCCCTTCGACTTCACAGTCTCGGTCCTTTGGAACCTTCGGCCCAAGGGTCTCGGTCCTTCTACACCTTCTCTCTTTCTCTCTCGTCTTGCGGATCCTTCTCTCTTTCTCTCTCGGTCCTTCTACACCTTCTTTTTCTTGTTTCTTTTTCTCTCTTCATGCTCTTGTTTTCTTTGTTTTGCTTTCCTCTTTCTTTCTTCTGTTTCTCTCTTCATCCTCTTGTTTTCTTTTCTTTTTTTCTCTCTTCTTTCTTTTCTCTTCTTGTTTTCTTTTCTCTTTTTCTCGTCTTTCTTCTCTGTCTTTCTTTTTCTCTGTCTCTCTCCTCTTTTTTCTTTTGTCTTCTCTCTCTCTACTTTTCTGCCTCTTCTCTTCTTTCTTCTTGTCTTTTTCCTGAGTCTGTTTTGTTTCAGTCCCAGGAAACTGGACGACAACAAAAGGGGAGAGATAGGAAGAGAGTAGAGAAGATGGACGACAACAACAGAAGCAAGAAAAAGGAGAGTAGATAGAAGAGACTCTCGAGTCTATAGAATGGACGACAACAAAAGGAGAGAAGAAAGACTGGACGACAACGATTCTTCTTTTCGGCTTCTTCTTCTAATCGATCCCATCTTCTCTAGCCAACTCTTCTGATTTCCAAGAGAATGGACGACAACTTGGAAGAACAAGAGAAAAGAGAAAGAGGAGCAAGTGGAATTCTTTGTTTTGTTCTCGTCTATTCTCGCTGGGCAGGCTAGGAAGAGTGGAATTCTCTGGTTTTCTCTTTCTGTCTCCTTCGATCTGTCGATCTCGTCTTGCAGATCTGTCTCTCTTTCTCTCTCGGTCCTTTGCTTCGACCCAAGGGTCTCGTCTTTCAGAACCTTCGATCTGTCGATCTCGTTCAGAACCTTCTCTCTCTTTTCTCTTGTTTTTCTCTCTCTTTTCTCTTGTTTTTCTCTGTCTTCTTGAAATCTCTTTTCTCTCTTCTTTCTCTGTCTGTCTCTCTTGTTCTTCTTTCTCTTTTCTCTCTTCTTTCTCTGTCTGTCTCTCTTGTTCTTCTTGCTCTTTCTTTTCTCTTGTTCTTCTTTCTCTGTCTGTCTCTCTTGTTCTTCTTGCTCTTTCTTTTTCTCCTCTTCTTTCTCTCTCTTTTCTCTTGTTCTTCTTTCTCTCCTCTCTCTTTTCTCTGCTCTCTTTTTTGTTCTCTGTCTTCTCTCTTTCTCTCTCTTTTCT